>JAWNPY010000320.1:0-13424 GCA_035078625.1 Scaptodrosophila scaptomyzoidea
GTTTTATTTAGGCACTGCAAATTTTTTGAAATGCACCCATAGAAAACTAATCAAGATATAGTAGGCAGAAAAGTATAAAGCTTTTCAAACATGTTTATTTTCTGCATATGAAGTCTCAAAAATTTCCAGTAACTTTTTCAAACTTAGCATTCAAAAATCTATAAGAAATTGTGATTTTAAATCCAAATACATTAATAGCGTTAGCAGTGGATTTTTTTAAAAAATTGACTTTTATATGGGGGACGAAAAAAGGAATTGCTGATTGTGGCCAAACGAAAAACATATTTGGATTCAGCACACTCGAGAGCATAGAGAATAACTCAAATTACCAAAAAAGCTTTTAGAAAATTAATTTTTATAGACCTGTGCTATTAACGCACAGCCCAAACCGCTAAAGCTAGGAAGTTGAAATTAAAACACAAGCTTCGTATAGGGACACAACCGCGTGCTAAGATGGGGTTTTGGAAAATTCGGCTCCTAAGTGGGGGAAGGAGGAGGTCAAAATTATATTGAGCATGTCTTACTTTTGGTCCAATCAGCTTAAAATTTGGTTTGCAAGCTCTATACAAAAAACAAAGAAAACTAATTTGTCAGATTTTGAAAATTTTACCAGGGCGCCGCACTAGAAGACACCAAAGATTTGAAGGAGCTATTTTAGTTGTAAAGCTAGAAGTTACAGTTTCTGATCATGCTAAAATTTGGTCTGTACGCGCTACACCAAAATTGAGTTTATACGTATTTTGCCGATTTTGGACATTCGGCTCCTAAGTGGCGGAAAGAGGGGGTAAAGTTTATATGGAACATGTCTTACTTTTTGTCCAATCGGCTTGAAATTTTGGCTTGCAAACTGTATACGGACAACAAAGAAAACATATTTTTCAGATTTTGAAAATTTCGAAAAATGCGAAAAAAAAATTTGAAAATTGATATGCAAGTTGATTAAAGCTGGCAGCTCTGATCAGCTATGCCGTTATGTGGCAGTACTGCATTTTTACAGTTGGCAGCTCTAGCTCTTAACAGCTGAAGGAGTATGTGGCAACGCTCAAGAAATTTGAAATTTTGTTTTTCTTGAAAGGTTTTTTATTTGAAAACAGCATACAAATGATGTGATTTATGTAAGAATTTATGTAAATTGTGAAATTTATTTCATTTTTAAATATATACTGCGGCTGAGCACAGATGGGGGAGGCGCCTAAAAATAAAAAAAATATATAGAGAAAGTTACCTTCGGGATGCCGAAGTTTACATACTTTTTTCAATTAGATTTCGGAATCAGTTAGAGTTGTGTTCCAATTGGATTTGTACATAATTCAACTTGTACAAATTCCTATTGGGATTTTACTGATCATTTGTATGACAGCTATATGATATAGTGGTCCGATCCGGCAGGTTCCAACAAATGTATCATTGGACCATACTAGAAGCCTTGTCACCAAGTTTCATCAAGATAGCTTTAAAACTGAGGGACTAGTTTGCATACATACAGACGGACATGGCTAGATCGACTCCTCTAGTCCCCCTGACCAAGTTTTAGGTAACTTTACAAACTTCGTGACAAAATGAATATACTTTCTTTGAAAAAAGTATAAAAAGCCATATGTAAAAATTTAAAGGCAAAATCGGCAGTCGAATAGTTGCAACGAACCAAATAAATCGATCTTTTCACATTATCGATTACCTATAGTCAATGATCAATTTTTTTTTCAACCGCAGTATCAACTTAGAATATGCCAAGTAATATGTATTTGCTCTATTTATATATCTTTAGATGCGGATAAAGCACGCAAACACGGCATGGAGGATTACATAAGTGCTGATCCCTGTACTTTTGACCATGCGACACTTTTTAAAACATTACAAAACTTAACGCTTGAATATCGATTGAATGATCCTTATGCATCCTTGGTAAGTCTACAAAATGAATGCTACAACATGTTTATTAAAATGTCCATTTTCATTTTTAGGGTTGGTTTAGTCCCGGTCAAGTTTTTGTATTGGATGAATACTGTGCTCGCTATGGTGTACGAGGCTGTTACAGACACTTATGTTATCTTTCCGACCTGTTGGATCGTGCTGAAAAGCAACACATGATCGACCCGACTCTCATACATTATTCCTTTGCATTTTGCGCAAGCCATGTACATGGCAATCGGTAAATCTATATACTTTGAATTTTTAGTCAATTTGAATCAATTTACCGTTATTTATATAGGCCTGATGGTGTTGGTAGCATAACTCATGAAGAAAAGGAAAAGTTTGCTGATATTAAGGAGCGCCTTCGACAATTGCTTGAATATCAAATAACAAATTTTCGATATTGTTTTCCATTTGGTCGGCCCGAGGGTGCTTTAAAGGCCACCCTATCTTTGCTTGAACGGGTCCTGATGAAGGATATTGTTACCCCAGTGCCACCAGAAGAAGTTCGTCAGATGATTAAAAAGAGTCTTGAAACGGCAGCACTTGTCAACTATACGCGTTTATCAGCGGAAGCAAAAATCGAAGGTACTAATTCAAATTGACATTTATAGCTCTGTATTGACATCACAAAATCGATGCTAGAAACGAAAGAGAATAAAAATCAGTGAGAAATTTTAAAAATTAGGAAGAAGCCCAAAGATAAAACCGGTTTAAGCGAAAGCTGTCCTGGCGTGAATAGTCTTTTGCTAAATATCAGTACATTTATTTTGTGTGTTAGAACCGAAAAGAAAGAAAAATAAATTTTTTGTTCCTGGCGGTTATTTTGTGAGGCAAATACGGAGCTTTATGTACGTAAATAATAAGTTTAAGCAATTTTTGGGTTTTTTTTAAATAATTTTAGAGGATTTACGAGGCGAAATTATTGTACCTCCACCAAAGAAATTGGAAGATTTAATACATTTAGCCGAACTGTGCGTTGATCTTCTACAACAAAACGAAGAGCATTACGGAGAAGTAAGTTGCAAGTCCTTTTTTTAATCACATTTTATGGGATTCATTTCTATTCATATTATTAATTTTTGTAATATCAGCATTTGAGTTTTAGATAAATTTCTATCTATACCTATAAATACATATGTATGTATATGTTAATGAATGTGCGCAACAAATCGAAATCGTTTCTCTTAGCTTATATTTGGAATGCCTACACTATTCAATGTCACTGATTTTCAATGAGCCTCAAACTGTACGTGTAGGGACAGTCTACTATTTAAGCTGCTGCTGCTTTATAAGCCAGTTTCTTTCTGACCAAAAATATTCTTCTATAAAAAGAGTATTTAGTAGGTGTAGTGTGTTGTTGTTTTCCAAGTTAAAAAAGCGCCAAGGAAATTTTATAGCACACTTATTTTATACCTAATATTTTTGTACATACCTAAATACATATTTACAATTACTTGTGTGTTGATTGATGAATTGATGTTTTTAAAATATACCTACACGTTTTTTTGTTAGTTTGCTATAATATATATATAATATTATATATATATAAATATATATATTATTATATATATATATTGTCTACTTGGAATATATATATATGTGTGTGTGTTGTATTTATCCCCTTACCATCTTTGCTCTCTGTAGTTTCCTTTATCCACCACACCAATACCAATTATGCCCACCTTTCTTGATGTCGATGTGTATGTGTATGCAAATGGATGTAAGTGGCTTCTGAAGTTTTTTTTTAGAGGTTAATAAATAAGTCAGTCCAATTATAATATAATTTTGGTTTTTGATATGACTATGTATAAGGCAAACTATTGACTACTTGGATTTAGAAAAGCAAGCGCAGAAAACGAGAATGCCAGAGCGTCTTTTTTACAGATCACATAAAGGACACAAACATATTTATTTAAATGTTTAAATTATCATTATCATCTCTTTTTTATATATATTAATATACACGATTACTTATTTTTACTAATAACATCAGTTTACTCAGTTTGTACACATTCTTCTCTATTTATTATATTATGTTATTTTATTTTAATGCATTTTATTCATTATTTTTAAAGTGTATACCAGGCCCAGATCCACGGGCCACGTGTACCGAAATATCCCATCACAGTGTTATTCAAAAAAAAAAACTTACTCAACAAAACGCAAACTTCTGTAATAGAAAAAGCTGACGATTTGGCTTTTGCCATATTACAACCTCAAAACTGCGATTGACCCACGAAGCTATATTTTTTCTGGGCTTATAATAAAATTGTCTCAAACATTGAAGATAGGGGCGCCAATATGAAGTTTCTGCCCCGGTTCACAAAAGTCGTAGATGCGGGCCTGATGAATACGTACCTAAATATTTGAAAAGATGTTTTTAAACTTGACCTCAAACTTTTACAATTTACAATTGTTACACTTTGTTATCCGATTCATAAATCAATGTATACTTTACTTATGGTACATTACTTTGAAAATTCTCGCAAAACGCGTCATTCTTTATAAACATCTTTTGGAATGCCCAATTTGGGAAAAATAACTTGCATATTTAACGTTCCAAATTAAGTCAAGAATATGATTCACATTTTTTAAGGGCTTGTTCGGATCGTTTTTAAATTATTATTATTATTTTTTTTCAATTTATTTGAAATTTAAATGGAAATTTAAGATACACAAACTACGGATATGCTTACAAGCATATTATCAAGCACATATGCATACCATACATGCATATATCTATGTATATTTATATATATGATTTATAGCTGCGAAAACATGATAAAAAGGATAAAGTAAAAACATCTATCAGTGATGGACCAGGACCAGAAGATGGCTCCGGCAATAATGCTCTGGACCTAGTGGAAAATATGGCCGCTGCGACCTCCAAGTCAGCTGTGGAAGCATTGCCTGCTCCTGGGTCAGGGGGGTCAGACGGACCTCCTTTCCGTTATTGTATGCCCACACATGCGGTATATACATCGCCAGTACCAACGGCACGTACTCCAGTTGACACTAAACTAAACTATATTCCTTAGGGTAGAACACACATACACTTGCATATATAATTTTACTTACAATATTACAATAGAGTTACCATATTATTCATTTGCATTTGTATTTGACCTAGCAGTCACCATGTGTTAAGGAGTTGATAGCTTTCATGACAAAATAATCTGAAAGAAATTAAGTGTATTAGAGTAGTGAAAAGGATACAAAAATCTACTTTTGATAACTATGGTAAAAGAAAAGTGGACCTTTATTATATCCTGTAAGGTACAGGGTAAATAAGGAATAATTACTTTTGGAAATGTATGTAACATACAGAAGAAATCATTCCCAAATCCAGCCTCAACAGAGGAGTCAATATAGCTGTCTGTCTGTCCGTGTAAACGCTGAGATCTCCGAGACTGTCAGAGCTAGACCGACAAAATTTGGAATGAAGAATTGTTAAATCTGCACGTAGATCAATTTTATGTTTTTTCCGCCACTTTCGCAATAAAAAGCCCCCTCTATCTCTATACAATATCTAAGCGTTTTTGTTAAAATTAGGACATCTAAACGAATGTCTGACTCATAGACTCAAACAGTTCAAAAGCAAAATTACTATTATTACGCCTAAGCTATGAAATGGCATAAATTTTGTGTTAGTTAGTATTAATTATTGTAGAACCATACCGCACAGAGCATAACAGAATATTTAAAAGTCGCGCGGAGCGATGTGGAGCGCGATTTACTCTCTCAGTTTTAAAGCTATCTTAGTAAAAATACCAAGACCACTATTTTGAACCATTATAACATGTAGATAGATGGAGTTGGCCATCGCGCAAAACAATCTAATTTAATACACGTAATATATAGGTACCTACGTATAGGTAATATAAAACATGCATACGTATTTGTATTATAAGATAGTACATTGTGCTTCCAAATTATTTAATGAAGTCGCACTAAAAAATCAAATATAGTATAATACTAATATAATAGGTACCTTGTGAGATACATTATGCTCTCGTGCGATGGTCAAGTCCATATATTTCTTTAAAATAATAAACTAAGCGACATTGTATTACATGAATCTCACAACCTGTTACAGTAGAATAACTGTGGTGAGAAACTTGATTGTTTTTACAAGTTATGTTTTTGGGAGTATAGTAAGGATATATAAATATATGTGCATATATGCATGTAAGTATACATATGTATACATATGTATATGCCAAGCCCAAGGTGACTGCTAGTATGTTACGAGAGCCGTTTAATAAGTCTATAAAACTAAACATACAAAATTACAAAAAATTTGAATTCTTTTATAAATACAAGGTCTGTTATGAAAGTAATGCGTATGATTTAATTTCAAAGATTCTACCCATTGTAGCCTACTCGGAAAAATGTCAAAATGTGGGGGACGGTTTCCTCTTTCAGATAAGACTATTCGCAGGATAATAATTGTCTTACAAAAACTTCATTTTATCTACTGTGTCAGGAAGCGATGAAGTGATCAAGCAATACGAGATCAAGTTGAAGGGCCTTGACAAGGATTCGAACTGCGAATAGTCTAATTTGAAAGAGGACACCGTTCCCCACATTTTAAAATTATTCCGAGTAGGCTACGATCGGTAGAACCTTTAGAATCAAATCATGCGCATTGCTTTTATAACAGATCCTGTGTATAAATTATATTTTTTCTTTTGACTCCTATTTATTGCTGTTGGATTATATACACTCGATAATCCAACAGTCCAAAATTTGCAATGACTTATTCAACGACCCTCGGCTATATATAAATTGTACTATGTATTAAAAATAAAAATGCTCTTAAGCGTTGACACTTTCTGAGTTCTTACATTTTACACTTATTATTAAGCACAAATTTATTTACAATCGAAATCTAACCAAGGCTTTTAATAACAAAAACAAAGTACATTTTAGTAGAATCTCAGATGCTTCACGATCATCCAACACGTCCTTAGCATTTTAATATTTTCATTTATTCTAAAAGTGATTTTAAATCTTAAATCAGATTAGCTAGAATTGTTTTATTGTCTTCTACATACACTTGTTTCATGTAAAATTTATTTTGATACTGCTAATGTATTTCTGTTTACACTAATTATATAGCTTATATACTTGCACATATTATATATTATACCATAAGTATTCATATATCAGCGTTGCCAGATGTCTCGCTTTCAACCAAAGCAACATATACCTACCATATAAAATTTTCTTTTTAAAAATGATATAAAAAAAACTAGGTACTGAATAGTTTTCCAATTTTGTTTTTTATTTGAAAGATCAATCCTTCCAGTTAGAAATTCATACAAGTTCCATTCATATTGCTAAATCGGTATCGCCATTAAGCCACTGTATATGTGATATTTGGTTCTATTCTTGAAAAATTTCATCGATACGAAAAAAATAAAAAAGACATAAAAGATGTATTTTGTGCAGATCTAAAGATTTTTGTAAAGGTTTTGTATTAAAAATCTTTCGAAATGAATAAAAAAAACATGTTTTGTGTTTTTTATGGTATTAACCATGAAAATAAAACTTGCGCCAATTTTCACTATGATTTTCGTAATCAGGGGATCAAAATACATGAGTAACCCAAATTTTATCAAAATGGGAAGTATGAACTTTTCGGAAGTTTATCCAAAAAAATAAACGAAAAGTTTTTTTTATATTATTTTTAAAAAGAAAATGTGATATAGCGGACCCTGTACACTTGCATAATATAAGAAAATGCATGCTTAATATGGAATGAAATCACATATACCCTGTAAAATCTATATAGTACAAGGGCATTATCCAATATTTTTTTCCCTCAATCGAATAACACAGGTCGACAAAATTTCGACATCTTCGTGTTGACTAAAATATGACAGTCGATTCTTATAGGACTTCTATCGTAGGATCCAAATCTGACCTTAAAAATGTACGATTGGCTCTAGCTTTTGAGCAACATCAGCATTTATATGGTGCCAAAAATCGCTTTTTTGACACTTTGAACTATAAAAAAAACTAGGTGTGGTTAAAAGTGGGCTAACACAGGATTATTAAAAGATTTTTAAAATGTACGTAGTCTTTTTATCGACTTATGTACATCAAAATTGAATGTTAAGCCGTATGAAAATGACTGTTCCCAGTTGTTTAAATTATACTGTATCCATTTTTTTGATATTGAATATTAAAGAGTGCGGTCTAAGCTTTCTTTTAACCCTACGTAGTCCATTTTAATTCATGTTGCTCAAAAACCAGAGGGTATTTTAGTCACCAAAATTGTGTCGGCCTGTGTAATTTTCATTTATTTCTGTGAATAAAATTGCTTTCATTAAATTAATATAACTTGAGTTTCCCTCCCCTTTTTGTCAAATGTATGTCATTAAATATTTAATGAAAAACAAATTGGGATTATAAAAATATTAAATTTTTAAACAAACTTTAAAAAAAGAAACGCACAATGTTTAAAACAATTTTGATAACATATTATTAAATAGGGGCTTTGTAAGGTAACGATTCTTTTTTATATACGATTAAATTTTACTCTTGTGTAAATGCTAGTGTAGGGTAGGTATTGAACTTAACTTACCCAACACTAGTAAACGCATAGTATTTATTTATATAATATTGTATATTGTTTTGTTCACGCTCCTTCATATCACCGCTTTTAATTTGAATAGATGTATAATTTAATGAAATTACAAATATATTTTTTTTGGTTTTTTTTGCCACTGCAAGGGGGAAAAATGGTGGATAAAGCTTAAGCATGAATACTTTTCAAATCTCTTCTCCGGTCAATACGGAGCGTCAAGATAATTAACTATTTCTGATTATTTATTTTCTGATTATTTATTTTTTCTTACATTTGTTTTTGTGTTCTTTAGGCGTTTGCTTGGTTTAGTGATTTACTGGTGGAGCACGCTGAGATATTTTGGTCCCTTTTTGCCGTCGATATGGACCGGGTACTATCCGAACAGGCCCCCGATACTTGGGACTCCTTTCCTCTGTTTCAAATCCTTAATGATTACTTGAGAGCTGATGGTAAGTGATACCTATAAAAAATTTAAAACTTAATGGGAAAATTGAGGTTGTAGTTCGTGTACATACTAATAAAAAATACAATTAGCTATATTTCGAAAACGTTTCTGCTTTCTGCAAAATCTGACTTCACATTTGGATTCAGCATATGTACCTATATTTAATTTTACATAAAAAATTATTATTAAATGACTCAGATTAAAATCCTTGATCCAGAAAATAATGCTTGAAATTTCGTTTCCTAATTTTGTTACAATAAAAATAGTTAAGGATAACTGGAATTAATAAAGCTACGAAAATTGTTGTTAGTCTTCTTTTTTTCACAAGTACCATAAAAATCAAAATTGTGCACACATACATAATTCAATGTTACCTTTACCTAAGATTATTTAAGTGCCAAAAATTTTGCGAAAATCATTGTTATATGATTAATAAACTAAAAAGTTCAACTTCGACATTAATAACACTAATAAACACGGTTTTGGATCAGAGCAACTAAAAGCTGTTTCTAAGGAAAATTGTGGTGCTGAATCCGAATCTGCAATCCGTTTGTCAAGATTGGCTCTAGTTTTCGAAATACTGAGCTACAAGGTTTTTGAACTCCATATAAAGTACCAGTTAAGCCATAAATGTTTCTGTCCCTGTATGAGTGACTTTTAAAAAATTCTACCATCCAAACGAAAAGCGGTAAAAATTTGTTTATACTTTTTATGAATTCCCCATCCCCAAATCTATTAAAAAATGATAATTTGGGTTGCTAACACCTTAATGGTTTAACTGGTACTTTTTATGGAACTCAACAACTTTATATTTCAATTACTTAAAAACTAGAACCAATCTTGACAAATTGATTTCAAATTTGTGTTCAGGGCATTAAACATTATTAAGAACCAGTCTCATCTTCCCAGATCCAAAAGTTTAACCGAATTTGTAAACTTGTGTAATTATAATTATTATTTTTGATATTTTTAATTTCTTATTATACATTGTAGATAATCTTCGCAATGGACGCTTTCATCAGCACTTACGAGATACATTTGCCCCTCTGGTTGTTCGATATGTTGATCTAATGGAATCTTCCATAGCTCAATCAATTCATAAAGGATTTGAAAAAGAGCGATGGGAAAGTAAAGGGTAAGTCAAATAAAAACCTTCCTTAATGGGTTCAATCAATTATATTACAAATATGGTTTGTGTATGTTTAATGGAAATAGAATGAGCAGGTATATATTGTAGAATAAGCCGGTAAAAACTGGGAAAATTTGTTTGATTGATTTGTCACACCAACAGTGTGCAACATACAAAATGTAATATAAGTTTTGACTTCAGTTTTTGAAACTACGTACTTACCATATATTGTATAGCAAAACTCCCATTGGTTTTTTTTGTTAGCTACCGTTCGGATTTTATAACTAAAATGTTGCACAGTGTAACATAATACAACAACACGAGAATCCATAGTAATTAATGAACGCATTCAGTAGGGAAATTAAATTTTCGATTTCGGAATTCGCTGAACTGGGAAAATTTGTTTTATTGGATATTAAATAAAACAATATTAGGTACGAGAATCAATAACATAGTAATCAAAAGTGCATTCAGCAGGTAAATTCAATTTTCTTTTTGGGCATCTGATAAAAGGGGAAACTGAACACTTACAGAACTTTGAAAAAAACTTTTAATACGGTCACTCTACCTATTTATTTTGACACAACGCACAACAAATCACAGTCGTTACGATTTACCACATGTTGTTTTAATTTTGATAATTCATCTAAAACAAAAGTATTCAGCAGGAAATCATAAAATCATAAATCGGATTTACCTGCTGAATGCCACAATCCTTATTATTGTGACTTTGTTATTACCAATTTCAGCATCTAAAAACTAAAATTTAATTTATATTAGGGGTTTCACAGAATTTTAAATGTATATTAAAGGAATTAAACAGTAACGCGGCTATTGGTTAGAAATAATTCTGTAGGAATAGAAATATTTGAACATACACATATTTATATGTACAAAGTTGGCAGGACTGGCTGCCAGGGCTATAGTAATTAGTGATAGGGTCGATCAGAGAAAAGAGTCGTCACTGAGAAGTCGTACTAGCGTTCTAAATCAGGGGTCGGCAACCTTTCAAATCGGAAGAGTCATAATTATAGTTTAGAAAATTTTGAACAAATTTTTTTCTTTTTTAACGATTTTTGATAAAAAAAAAAAAGAAAACCTTTTTATTAAGGAAAACATATCTGTTTATTCATATATTCTTCTTTTTATACATATAAAACAAAGTCGAAGAAAGTGTTAGGAACATTTACATCAAAAACGGCTAAACCAATTTGGCTTAAATTTTGTGGGGAGATAGTTTAGAACCTGGACTCTAACATGGGATATAATTTATACCGAACTGGCGCCTGACTTGCTTCGCTGGCTGCGTTTTGTATTGCACTTATATTTTTTGAATTTTTTTTAATTTTTTCAGTTTGAAGTTTTTGTCAAAGCCTACTAAGTTTGTATTTTTTTTAAAGCCCATGAATTTGTATTTTTTGAATTCGCGCAACTAAAGCCTATGAGTTTGTATTTTTTTTTCACACAATGACTTGGTTGGCGCACGAAGAGTTTGCACTCCTGTTTTGCCAGAATTGATGCTTCTTATTCCACTGATCCCAAAATATATGCCTTTGAATTTAATTTCACATTCGACTTGCATTCGCCATCTCTGAGACATCGACAAATTGTAATTTTGTTTTTATATTTTTAGTTTTGTTTAAATTTTTTTAGTTTGAATAATTTAACAAATTTTAGTTTTGTATTTATTTTGTTTGAATTTTTTGCCATAGCCTACTATGAGTTTGAATTTTTTTTAATCACTAACTATGAGTTTGTATTTTGTTTGGAATTAAAGTAGGGTATGAAAATTTAATTTTTTTTTATTTTATAAAAATCTGGAAGCACAAACCAAAAATATTTAATACTGTATTTGATGGTGTTGAAAATTTTTACCTAGTTTATTGCGCCATGCCTCGAATATCAGGTCTTTCTTATCAAAGCCATAATTTTCAAGTTCGTGCTTCTTAATCAAAAGAACAGAGAGAGACTGACCTTAAAGCAGCTCGGGTATCAATGCGAAATCTTCGATCAAACCGCAAAAGTCGGCAACTTGATGATAGAAGAAACATATCAAGTATTGATTATTTTTTGCATACCAGCGTTTGAATTGAGCCAACGTACGTTGATTGTGAGTATTGGGGCGCATTAAAATTTTCCGGAGAAACGTCAGGACTATGCTGTCTTAATGGGAAAATGAAATTGCCATTGTTGGCTCCGCCACCTGAACCATTGCGTTGATTACTTTTTGGAGAAGCACCCAAATCGCGGCACTTTTTTAAAAATGCTCAAAAATACAATAATTGTTTCCAAATGACATCACACATTATCCAAAATCGAGGATTTAATCCGACCTTTAATATACAAGGAAAAATTCACCATCGAGTTGGATCATTGCTACCTATCGAAAGTGCACAGCATAAATTTCTACAAATATATTTCATGGGCAACATAGGGGAACAAGAGATTAATGCAGCAATGAATCAAGTCATTCTTCAAGATATGCAGCAACTACTTCATGAATATCATGCGCTGATTCGCTATGGAGCAAATGCCGAATGCTAACTACAAAGAGCGGATAAACGGCCATCAAATAACTCCCCTGGACCAACAGGCCGAATATGGAAAGAACCAAGCACACTATAATTATTAAATAACCGAATTGTATTGTCACCATAAAAAATATCTAATCAATTAAGACCTGACAATTTTTAGAGTCAATTTTTAACCCGCCCAGCCAAAACAGGAGTTGGGCGACACCCGGAGCGTGACGGGCATGTCAGAGGTAGGCAAGCGCGGCGAGCGAAGCGAGACGGGCGCGCTACTTATTTTAATAAATAGTTGTTTCAAAATTAAAAAGCAAGAATCATAATAAACTTAAAAAAAAGAGCATTTTAAAATTCTCACGTACTAAAATATACTAAGAATGCTCTCAAAGTGTCTACCCACCCTTCCCACGCTTTCTGACTCTCTTTTTTTTCTCTCTCTCTCATTGAATGAACGAAAGAAAACATAAAAAATGAAATAAGGCGACGTCACCACAATAAACGCTGCTCACAGCCCCTTTTTGTTTTGTTGCGATAAGCAAAATGATGTCTGCTTTCACCCTTACCGCTTACTTTCTTCTGTTTCTTATGTACAACTTGTATTGCATCACGAGTGAATAGATTGGCCCGACATTTTTTTTTTTTTTTTTTTTTTTTCATTAACCTTTGCCGCTTAGTCAAGGTCTCTTTATTATTCTTGTTCTATTTTTACATTTTTTTTGTCTCTTTCAATTTTTGTACGATTTTATCACTCGCGACGGCACGTTAAACGATCGAATTCAAACTGATCGTATAAAAGAAAAATATTATAAG
>JAWNPY010000321.1:0-13412 GCA_035078625.1 Scaptodrosophila scaptomyzoidea
TCTTTAACTACTGAGTGGATCTTAAGACTTTCTATGAGAAAATTGTAGCCCATAGAACTACCTATTTTTTAAGATTTTTTTTATAAAAATCGAATGGTAAGTTTCCAAGAAATAAATGAAACAGTCAATTTTTGCCAAAAACTTTAAAATTGCATATCTCGAAAATGGTGCCATAGAAAATATTTTAAATAGGATTTTCTTGTTATGGGAGTCATATACTATCAGCGAAAAATAACGAGCTTTTTGGAGCAGATCATGACTTTCATTTTGTAAACTAGTGTTATCGACTGGGCCAATAATATATTAAGTCACTTCTTCAAAAAGTAATAAGTCTTATACAGGGATGACCAGAAAAAAGCCGGCCAAATATGAACATATACTCGCAGTATAAGTATATTGTATGCCTTAAAATGCACTCGCATGAATAAGAACTAATAAAATTATTGACGCTTGTAGGCAGCCAAAAATAAAAAAAAATTATTTTTTAACAAAGATAAAGATAAAAACAGCATCAGCATAAACATAACTTGCATATTTTTGCCAGTGTACACGTAAGACAAAACGACTAAACTTCCTTCGTTGACTGCCGAGTAGGTGAGCAACTGATTTCTTTATTTTGTAATTCTCCGAGTTTTGTTGCATGTTTCGTTACGAGTTCGGTCGTGTCTGTGTAAAAAGAATGTATGGTCATTTCTGCTAATAACATAACAAAAACACATTTTTTTTGTTTTTAATCTGCCGTTTTTTCGATTGTCGTCTTTTCAGAACCACATGTGCGACACAATCGAAAAAATGATGTCTTACGATTCAAATTTAGTAGCAGTTACTCCACAGCAGACATTTCATATGCTACACTTCATTTGTATCTTCGTGGATGGGATTGGATAAAAACTCATTTACCCCAACAATTCCACGTTTTTCGAAATCTAAATAAAGATATAATTGTGACTGTACATCGAGCAATACGTCGAGCAAATATCACAAATATTACTCATATGGTAAAAATACTTGAATTTGGTCATACAATTCCGTCTGGCTTGGGACAGTGGGTCAAAGTTGACTTGAAACCGTTATTTGAAAATACAGGAGATGCTCACGATATAATTATTAAAGGCGCCGAATCCTGGATGAGACCATTAATTGTGATTATCGATAACTCTTTAAAAGATCCTCTGGTAAAAGAATCGAAATCAACTTATAGTAACTTAATCTGATTGCTTATTATTTACTGTTTACAGACAGTTCACATAGAAATTGGATCACAAAAGAAACATCGACGAAAACGCAGTGTTTTCATGGACTGTACGGAAAGTGATCAAGATATGCGATGTTGTCGATATCCTTTAAAGGTTAACTTTACAACGTTTGGATGGAATTTTGTTGTTGCCCCGACATCGTTTGATGCACATTTTTGTAGTGGCGATTGTCAAATTGGCTATTTGGAGCAATACACTCATACCCATTTGGCATCACTTACAACATCTGCATCTCCATGCTGTAGTCCAACCAAAATGAGTTCCTTAAGTTTATTGTATTTCGATTACAACCAGAACTTGGTGTTGAGTGTTATACCAAATATGTCCGTTGAGGAATGTAGCTGTTCCTAATTAATTACGGCGTAATTTTATTATTGAAAATTTATAATTTTTTTTTTTTACAAAAATGTAGAAATAAACCAGTTTATAAATATAAATACATGGACTTAAATTTTACACTAATCTATATACAGGTAGGTAATTGAAATACAGCAAAACCTTGATAATCCGAACAGTTAGTGTTGTACCAGTCTGCGGATTTGTGCTGCACTTTTAAAATACAAAAAATAGCTTAAGCAGAAATAATATAACAATCAAGGGTCAATTTAAAAGCACGTAAAATTAATTTAATAGTAACTTATAACTACGATAATTTTATATGTTTTATATTTATAATTATTATTTTTTTTTGTTATCTTATTTTAGAATAGTTTTTTCAGATATAGCCAATTTGTATCTCACGCTTGTAAAATTTTAAGTCCTTAAAAATGTAGAGAAAATTAAAAATTCACTTAAATAAGAAATAGCTAAGAAATAAGATTAAGGTTCTAAGTTAAAAGAGATTGTATCAAGTAAGTCTTAGCAATCAATAGTTTTACTTTCGTAGGATGGAAATGCTGCGTTCAAAATGTGGGTGTGATAATACCTAAGCTGCAGTCTTGAACAACAGACTTTATAGCGGACGAGGCACTTTCTGAGGTTAATTTAAAGACCGTTCTTTTGTGCCTCATGACTGATTTAAATAAGGTTCAAAGTATTGTACATAAAGTATATATAAATTTGCGATATTCTTGTAGTTTGCAAAAGTGATATTTAGTTCCTTTCTTTTAGAGCATTTTTAAAGTTGCTTTGTAGTGCTTAAGAGTAGGTAGTATTCTTACTTCGTTACTATTTAGACTTTTTAAACCATAGTAATATAACATTTGATTTAAAAGCTAAATTTAGAGCTTTAATGTCTTCAACTCCTTGAACATATATTGGATTTTTAACTAGTTGGTGATTGCGCGACTGAGAATTTTCTACTTTTTTTCCCGGTCGGCGACATTATCAACCTATCCAGTCGTCAGAAGGGCAAACCTAATTCAGATGGCTTGCTTAGGCAGTAAGATTGCAGCTTAGTTTGTATTCCAGATTTGTTTTTTACTGCTGTTAGTATAGTTGTATGGTGATTGGTTAGTTCGATTACATTTTAACAGCGAAGAGTTGTTTTGGATGTTATTACATCTGATTTGTTAGATTTAAGAACAGACGATATAGACGATATATACGATATAGACGATATATGGATATAGTTAGAGATGTTCTTATTTGTAGCTGTCAGAGCGCTGAATATTGTTTTATATTTTTCCTGAATTGAACACTCTAAAATCTATAAGAAATCTTGGTTTAAGGTGAACATTTAAAGCAAAAAACAACTTCAATAAAGTGTGGCGACCACAAAAGCAAATGATTTTAAAATCTGACTACATATTCGGATTCAGGAGAAAATTTTACATCAAAAATTATGGAAAATTGTTTATGATCAAAAATTTTTTAACTTTGTCGATCGGTCATTGAGTTATTTGAGTTTTAATTTGATTATTAGTAATTATTGAATAGCTTGATCATCACTGTCATATCAATACTGCTGTTAAAAACTTCGGATTTTCAGATTCTGCATTATTTTGTGTCAAGTATTATTTTTTTTTAAGACTCTAATCGGTCGAATAGCCGGTACAGGGTATCCCCAAAATCGGCTGTGCCCGAATTTAGCTTATTTGATCACTTTTATTCTAAATTCGTATTGGGTCCAAAATATATGTATACTTCCAGTCTAAAATATAAAAAAAATGTTGAATGCCAATATTATATTACAACTAACAATTCCACAGATTCTAGGATCATGAGGATAGGATGTGTGGTTAAAATAAAAGTAGCAAAATCACTGTTATTTTCAATTTTTAATTTGAAAATGTTAAAAATAGCAGTTATGTTGTAATTTTTGTGTATAAATTGGGAAATAACAATTTATCTCGGTTCTTAAACAGTTTTTCATAAAATATAAGTTTTGGTTCCTTGCGTTTTTATTGTAGGTTGCATTTTTTGCAATACATTTGTTTAAGTTTCAGTTTTGGTCCCTGATTCAACCATATAAACTGTTAGCAGGCTCTATGTCATAATCTTTTTTATATTAATTTCATTTAGAATTGATTAACATGGTTTTCGTTTCTGCAAGAAGTTCAGCAAATCCTTAACTTAGGTAATAAGCAAGGTAGATTGTATAATTATTTCGGTAGGCACAGGCCCCACCCTCATAATTAATTCAGTACCTACTGTAAATTTGATAGGAATTATTGCAATTTTAGCTGGGAGCCACACATTACATATATAAACACTGAAATTTAGTATGTGCAGCGGAAATAACATTTCTCAATTTGAAAGTTGCCTAAAATACAGAAGAAATAAAATAAAGTTTGGCATTTCCTTTATTTTTTATTAACACTTTATTTATTTAACTGTGAAACATCTAATTATACATTACTTAATATGTATACATATATATTTATATGTATGTTTGTATGTAAGCATGCATGTAGGTATGTTTTTTAATATTGACTTAAATTTATTTACAACTAAAATACAAGGAACAAAATGCACTGAATAGCGAACACATTTTAAATTAAATTTTCATTTAAATACACTTGTATATATGTAAGTATAAAGGCGTGTAAGTTTATAAGATGTCTGCCAATTTTAAACTTTCATTTTATTGCATAAACATTTGACTATAAATAAAAAATAAATCATTTTAATCAAATCCTAAGCGCTGCAATTTGACACCGTATTCTTAAAAAACATTTTATATTAAAAAGAAAATAGATATTTACTTATACTTATTTATAATTAATAGAAATTCTACATTTAAAGCTGAAAACTTTAAATTTCGCAGGAATATTTTAGGTGACAGAAAACAATGGATTGAAAATTTTATTTTTATTTATAATACTAGTTTATTGCATTTATGCCTAGCATGTGTCGCTAGTTTTTATTTTTTAACAAGAAAATCGTTTTTGTATTTGTAACATTTTTAAAATATAGGTATGTATTCAAAACTGACTATAATATTTGTATTTTGAGTTCTAATTGTACGATTTTATTGAAAAAAATTGTAAGTTAAAACTTATATAATGTTTTGGGATCGTTTATATAAAAATCCAGTAGCAGATTGCGGCGCTATTAAAATTCATTCTTGTATTTATAATTTTTTTGTGTTACAAATTTTATATATGGTATTCAGATTTATTTTTATTCATACATGTTTTTGCAAAAATAAAATATAATATACGCTGATTTACATACATACATATATGACCAGGTTTAATGTGTATGTGTATGGGCACAATTAAGGTTTAAAAATACAAGGTAAGTGCATAAAACAATGTATGGTAAAATTATGCAACACATCAGTTAGCATCATGAAATAATTTGTTCGCTTATGCAATCACCTTGTATTAATTACACCATGGGCACGCAAGTGCTAGCTTAAAATTAACTTAAGTTGTTAATAATAAATAAATAGTTAAATGGAAGTTGCAGCAAATCGATATAGTTTATCAAACAAGTTCAATTTTGATTATGGTGATGTGTTGAATTTTTTTAGTAAATGGTAATGAATTTGAGTGTTGATATTGGTAATTTAAATGCTTTTTTTGTTTGTCCATTAAATATATCAAGGTATGTTTATTATTTATTAAAACGATTATTATTTAGTTAATTTCCCTGTAAAGCCAATTTTATATGGGAAATATTTATATGTATGTATGTGGATATTTTAAAAGGTTCCATTTTCCATAGATTGAATCTACTTGAGCAGACATATGAGATCTTTATAATGTGGAACTGCTACTAAATTAGCTAAAAATGTTTAAACTTATAAATTTGTATGTATATTTGTTTTGCTCCTTTGAATACATATTATTCTGGGATAAACTCTCTCTAATAACCCTTTTTCATTATTTACTCATTCTTTATACACCAAAATATCGCAAAAACTCCTTGTTATCCCAAAAATCTGATTTAAGGCTTTGAACTTTAAGTTAAAATAATAAAAATATTCGTAGTACAACAAAGGGCAAAAATCCTAAATCTATCATTTTAATGGCAGTGTGTTTGTTGTTGTTGTAAAGTTTGTTAAATGAAATTACTGCTCAAATTATTCTTCATATTATTATTCTTAGTCTTAGGCCCCAAAAGCGTAGCAAAAAGCAAAATCATAATTAAAGTTAATATTTTGCTAGATATCATTGGATACTCCAGTTTTAATTTGTTCTTGATTTTTGTTGCTGTTGTTGCTTGTTGACTTGTCTATTGAGAAACTTTTAAAGCAATCGAGAATTTGAATTGGTTGTGGCGGTTGTTGTAAAGTAACATCATCAATGTAGTCGCCAGGAGTTGTTGTTGTTGCTGCTGTTGTTTCTGTTGTCCTCAATGAGGTGTTATATAAGTTAAAAGACAATGGATTCAGATTATGTGCATCTGTTGCCTGTGCCGATAAAGCTGCGTATTTAGTACTGCTGCTAAGCGAATTGGAAGAAATCATTCCAGAGATTGATAATCCTAAAAAAATACATAAAATTTCATAATGTATTAAATACTGTAAGTACTCCATTAAGCATTATTTTTAATAATCTGTTATGTTCGAATGTCAAATAAATCGTTCTGGATCCATGATACAATAAATTAAATTTAGCGCGGTGGGTTTTCAAATTTTGAGTACCTACCTACTCATTACAAGCCTCAGCCTAGTACAACACTACCAAAGTAGGCCATGACTTTGGGTCGCATGTTATATTTGTACTACTGAATCCGATCGAAGCAAAATTACTTTAATTTCATAAAATAAAAACATCTCATGACTGACAGCTTATAACATCACACGCATTTTCGTAGTTAAAATATTTGTTTATATGAATAGGTACCTATACCTAAAAATTAATAACACAGGTCTACAACAAAAAAGCTTTTTTGGAAGTTTAAGTTATTCTTAATGCTCTCGAGTGTGCTGAATCCAAATATGTTTCTATCACGTCACGTTTGGACACAATCAGCAATTCTTTTTTTCGTCCCCCATACAAAAATCAATTTTTTATGGTATAGTCCATAGTCCATAGTCCATAGAGCATATCGTAATCATATTTAATGATTAAAATGTTGAGCTTTACTATGTATGTAAGAACCCTCACCATCTTTGATCCCATTATAAAAAAAATACTTAGCCGACCTAAAACTGTTTAGCACTTCGTTAAGTTAAAATGTTAATTAAATCATTCTGGATCTCTGCTATTGAAACCTTAAACTTTTTTAGGGGATTTTAAGTCGAATTTATTTATGCAAATATGCAAACTTACGTTCATTTGTATCTGAAGTTGCTGTATGTGATAAATATGATAATGATGATGAATATTTGGTTGCTGCAGCTCCCCCTCCACTTTTAATTGAGCAATTTTCTGAACGTGCATGAACTGGAGTTATTGGTCTTCCTCTTTCCTCTACAGCGGTAGAACACTTTACCGCAGTTTTCTCAGATACGGATACGGCCAAAGATGTATTATCGGCGCTTGAAAGACTAGTTTCGGTTAGACAATTATGATTTATAAGACCACTGCTGCAGTTGCTGTTATCCCTTTCAACAGATGTCGTTTCATTACCAGAATGAGGAGGATTCGCATCTAAAGAAATGTCTTAATTGTAATTAAGGTGTTAAAATTACAAAGATTTTAAACTTACTTGTAATTGGCGATTGATTCCCAGTAATACTTGGCGGCCTTGGTAGCCTTCGCCTTAACCAAGGATGTTTTAAGGCTTCAGCGGGTGTCAATCGTTTGTCAGCGTCCCACTCGAGGCAGCCACGTATGAAATTTAAAAAAAGCGGATCTTTGCAGCCATCTAAAGCTTTTGATAAACTCTTGGAGCATGGGGGTCCGCGTGGTTTACCGCGACGTGATTGACCGCCAATTAAAACAACCATTCCATCCGACATGGTTCGTACAGTGCAATAACGTGGATAGCCCTTGGGACTAAAGAAAGTTTTTGCTCTTTTCGAGTTAGCTAAAAACGTTTTGCTCGGCATTCCAAGTACTTCAATAATACAAGCTAATTGATCGCTTTCGTTTTCGCCAGGAAAAAGGGCATGCCCCGATAACAATTCGGCCAAAATGCAACCCAAAGACCACATATCAATGGCTCTCCCATATTTAGCACCCAGAATAACTTCAGGCGCACGATAAAACCTTGATTGGATATATGTATAAACACGTTGGCTTTCAAAACACGAAGATCCAAAGTCAATTACCTGGAATGATTAATGGATAAATGATGAAATTACAAATGCAAATTTAAAGCTCAGTATACACATCATGAAATCAAGGACAGGAACAAAAGGAAAATAATAATGAAGAAGAAGCAACGCTACGATTTTTATTTTATGACTATATTTTTTTTATAAACTTTTTCGTTCCTGGCCTCGATTTCACAATGTGGAGACGAAGCTTAAAATTCCATGTAGAATATAAAATACCTTAATTCCCGAACGTCCTTGCTGTTTGAGCAATACATTTTCGGGCTTCATATCACAATGAATAATTTCATTTTTAAATAATGCATCCAAGCATTGCAACAAAGAATGGGCAAATTTTCGTACCAATTGTAAGCTGAATCCTTTGAAACCATTCTTTTTAATTAGCTCATATAAATTAATGCTTAACAACTCAAATGTAATGCATGTATGATTACGAAAAGTAAAATAATCATACATATGTATAATATTCATTGTGTTGTATTTGTCATGGCGTCGCAAGTGATGTAAAATTCGTATTTCTTCCTGAGCCTGCCGATGAAATCGCTTCTCATTACGCACAATTTTTAATGCTACATGCTCATGGGTCTTATGATCATAGGCCTTAATAACCTGTCCAAAACTTCCTTTTCCAATTATTTTAAGCATTTCATATCTATAAGCAACATGATCGTGTGGTATGTGTATATATGCACCTTGCTCATTATCATAATCCGAATTGTTGGGTCCATAAATGCCTGGACGTTTTTTGGCATTGGCCCCGATAAAATAGATTTGTGGGTAGACTAATATTTCAGTACGCTCATATGGAGTAAGCTTGTGTATATAAAGAATCATAACTTGTTGCGGTGATACAACCAAAGGCTTTGGCTTCTCCTGCATTGCACTCTTTTGTTGGCCAGACATAATAATTTGCTCATGGAACGAATGCTGTTTAACTAACGCAAAAGATCCTCCATCTGATCCAGATTCATCAGTGGTACCAGTTATGGATGCTGCAGCCGCCGAGCTTAATGTTGAATTCGTTGAATTGATTAAATTCGAACGATTTTTTGTCCCATCAAATTTACCGTCAGCAGTGGGCGTTGAATTAGTTACTGAGACACCTAAAAAAAAAAGAAAAACAAATGTTTAAGAATGTAAAATATTTGTAACACAAACAGTTTACAAAAAAAAAAAAATACAAGTACAAGGTGCGCCACAATTTGAATAACTTTTTTATTTGTGAACCGATTTACTTTTTTCAAAAAGTTTGCGAAACTTCAATCCAGTAAAATGTTAGCCATTGAACCCCTTCACTCCGAAAGAACATGTTGAAACAGTGTATTCTTAGGTTAAAAAAAGTTCTTCAATTCTATTAGCTCAATGCGTGAAAATTTGAATGCTTGAAAAAGGTCCTGGTTTGAACCAAACGGTACGTCCCCTATCATACTGCACATGAAATATCTCAGTTTTTACAATTTTTTTTTTTTTTTTTTAACAAAACAGCAAGACCCAGACGCTTGACAAGCTCAAAGCAAATCATGGCTATAATGTATAATGCTCGAGATGCTCGAGTGTCCAATAAGGCGGCCCAATTGATTAATATTATTTTCAAAACTTAGACTGAATAAATAATTCTAGAGGATCAAATTAAATAAAAGCCTTGTTTATTTTTGAAAATCTAATGCTTTTTTCGAAAGTTATTCAAAGTTCACATACCGGCATAAATTGTGGTGCATCTTGTATACTTTACATAGTTCTACGTTGACTTTAGAAATAGAAGTCGGCAAAAAATTTACATATTTCTGTGACGATTCACAGCCTTATTTGCAAATGTTTTCGTTAAAGCTCCGTATACACCTATAGAAATCTTTGTTTCGTTCTTATCTTTGATTTCGTGAGGTGAATGCTGAGCTTAACGAAAATACTATATTTCTTAAATAATAGCTAAGAGTAGGTATTAACTATAATTTACCAGTATTTTCCAAAGTGTTTCTGCAACCCAAGTAGTTTGAAAACTCTTGCGGTGGTGGGGGTAGCAGCGGTAATTGTTGAGGTTGTGTAAGGTTTTTTACACCTTGGTGGTGATATATGCTAACAGAGTCAGGATCTAGGTTACAGCTATAATAGGGTAAACCATCACTGGCAACGTGATGACTACTTTGAGTTACAGTATTTTGATGTTCAAGGTTATTTCTGTTGGGTTTCGGCATAGTCAATTGTTGTGGAGAAGATGATGATGGTTTGTCACTTATTCTTACATCAGAGGGGGTTAAATTAAGGTCTTCGGTAAATGTACTGGCATCTTTGCCTGAAACAAACTGTGATGATTTTTGTTGGTGTTGTTGTTGTTGATTTGTGCCAACCATGACTCCAAATATATTATTATTATATTGAATTGTTGCACTTGAAGAACTGTTGCTATCGTTATTATTATGATTATTATTTAAAGTCCTAAATGCATGTTGACTTGGAGTATTCTCTTGATTTCGAACAGAGTTTAAATTAGTGAATGTATTAGTATTATATTCAGTTGAAAATGTCTGTTGATGATTATCCCACATTGAATTTGTTGAGATCTTTTCGGTGTTCAATTGTTGAATTGTCAATGTAGACGATGCAGATGAATCATGGAAACTTCTTTCAATTTTTGCCAAATGTTTTGTAGTTTCTTCTTCTTTTTGTGGTTTTTCTATTGCAATTGCAGTGTTATAACAATCACTATAAACGGTTGAAACATTTGATTCATTACGCGACAATCGACTTTGAATCTCTGATTGACGTTCAAAGCGTCCACGGGTATTTTGTCTCCTGTCTCCTGTGTTGTTATAATCACATTTAATAGCATCAATTAGAATTGGTGTGGTTGTTAAACAAAACAATGGATACTCCACATTATAATCGCGCCTTCTGTATTGATAAAATGATGGCCAATAATGTTGAGTACGTTTTTCAAGCCAAAAGCAATTTTTTATAGAATGAGCTTTTGTTTGGTAATCATAATCATCATCCAGACTTGTCGCATTTGATTTTAAATTTATATGGCTATTTAAAGAATATTCACGATCATCGCTCTTAGAACTTTTGATCAACGGTTTCCTACAATTGCTATCATCAATTTGAGCATCTTTTTGAATTGAATTTTGTTGTTTACTATTATAGCAAACTGATGCATTGAAATTTTGTAGTCCAACAAAATCGGTGTAAATAAAATCATTTGGAGGTGGTGTGGCATTTCTAATAGTGTCACCGAATTTATTATTATATTTTAATTGCTGTTGTTGATGGAAAAATCCATAGTGACTGGTACTTGAAGTTATTTGCTGTCGACTTTGACTTTGATTTAAGCGATCCAAAAGCAAACGACCCCTTTGTTTCAACTCATTAGTGCTAGAAATTGATACTTCCGATTTTTCGTCTTCTTCTTCTTCTTGGTGTAATCTGCTGACTAATGATGATGTTCTTCTTGTCTGTTGTGTGTCGTACAATGCAGCAGCAGCATCATCATTACTATATTTCGTGTTTTCAGGATTTTCGTAGAATTTTTGTTGTTGAAAACGTCGCCGGCCACAGAGACTGCTAAAAATGTTTAAATTCAAAAAATTCCCAAATGAATTTTGCGTTTGTTGTTGTTGTTCTTCGTTGTTGCTCTTTTTTTCCACTGTGTTGGCAGCCTCATATGGAAAGCTGTTCTCTTCTAAACTCTTACACTTCCTCGTTACATCTAATCGACTGTGTGGGCTTTGACTTTGGTTCCTCATCCAATAATATAATATATGATGAATATATCAAGTTTGTGTTGGATTTTACTTCATGTTCAGCAATTACATATTTGTGTGTCTAAATAAGGATACCAAAATAATACAAATCATTATTCAAAGCAAACGATTACTTTTTACAGTATAAACAAAGCACAAACCTTTTATATTATTTCATTTTGTTTGTTGAATCATTTAGTCCTAATTCTGGACATTCAATATATATTTTGCATATAAAAAATTCATATCTGTATATCACATACACACATGCACGCACGCACACACACTTTTTTCATATGTTCATCTTCATAATATATATATATATATATAAGTATATACATATATATAAATATGTAGTATACGTATTGGCTATCGCTTATCCTACAAATATAACAATGTTTGTTGTTTAATTATAGCCACAAAAATGCCATTCAATTTCCATAATATCTCAAATATTTCACATACACAGGTTACGCTAATTGTCCTTAATTGTAGTGTACTTTAATTTTAATATATATTCTTTGCTTTTGCACATGCACTAGACATACAAAACTATCGATTGCGTTATCGATAGTATCGATGGACCATTTTAATTCGTTACTATCGATGGTTTTTGTCCAAATATTTTTAATGAACAACAATCACAATAAAAAATAGGTTTCAGTACAAATTTGCAGGTCCTGGTCCTACTCGCACATTCGTTAATTCTCAATACACCACCACAATAAATTAAATACATGTGCAAATTATACGTTAGATGTCATTTTTAAGCTAGGTACAGTTACAGTAAATAATACAAAATCAAAAAAAAACTTTGATTTGTTTCAGAATTAGTTCAATAGTATTTGTTTATTTAAAAAATTTGACGATAATTTTGTTTTAGCGGTGCTGATTTTCTTAGTTCAAATATCGATAAAATTATATTTCCGATGTCATATTTATATTCGAACCAATAGTATCCGATTCCCGCAAATCCAAATCAACCGCCTACCCGAAAGATGATATCGAACGAAAAGACAGTAGAAATCGAAATGCAACTTTTTCGTGATCATTGTTACCGACATTGCTGATTGATCAAATTCCAAAGCTTTTTTCATTTTGGAACTACTCTCCGCGTGTAATTAAAGTTGGTTGTTTTGCAATAGCAATGATAATGGCTAAAATGGTGCAATTGTTGGTGTTTTAATGTGATTTAAATTTAAGTTTGCTGTTCTTCAGCTGCTGCCTCAAATTAAACTAGACAGACATTAATTAAATTGTTTGAGAGAAGAAAAAACAAAGATGGCCGAATCTGGTATTGATATGGATGGTTTTGATCTGGGTTTGGATTTTGACCTACCAGAGTTTTTGCCCAACGTAACCGTGGCAGGTAGAAATAATGTGGAATTCTATGAGCTGAAGTCGTCTGCACGATCACTGCACTCGAATGAAATGTGAGTATGAGTGTATGGGTAATGGTAATTATTATTACTCACATATGAGGCACACACAAATATAATCGAAAAACATACATATACATAAAAGTAAACGATAATTTAATTTTTGCGCATGATTAACGCTGCTTTATTATCTTATCAAGAAACGAAACTGTATTTGTAATTTGAAGTAAACATTTGATGCCGCTGATATACAAAAATACAATTAAATTATGTGTATCAATACACCCACAGACAGCCACACATATATATATATATATATATATATATATATATATTTATATATATTTTCTAAGGATGTATGTTTGTATTGTGATACTTAGCGTACCTCCCCTCCTGCTTACACACTTTTCAAGCTAGAGAGCTG
>JAWNPY010000323.1:0-13304 GCA_035078625.1 Scaptodrosophila scaptomyzoidea
TTTTAATTTATCTTAAAAAACCAGGAAGATATGAAGAAAAATGTTGAAGAAAAAACAAATTCCCCAAAAGGACATTTTAAGGATTCCTACAAGGATATGCTATAGTTCATTCGAAAGAGCATTAAAATTCACAATGAAAATCATCTCACCGTTTTCGTCTCAGGGCAGAAGTTTAGAAGATAATCAAAACTCTAATGGCTCCCATAAGCTTTTTTTTAATAAAAGCCATCTAATTGTAAGCCTTATTATCAATAACTAACAGTATTCCAGATATTTAAGATATTAATAATAACATATAAAAAATTCAAGACAATTACAAATCATTTTCTAATTTAAAAAAAATATTTTTAAAAAAAACCTCTATTTTTATTTAATTAATTTTTAGATTAAATACAATATAATATTTAAAAAATTTAGACTTAAGCTGTGCCTACAATTGAATTTAGAATTTTTTCAAATATTTTTTCTTAATCTTATAAAAACAAAAATATAAATAATTGGATTGCTGGGTAATAAACTAAACAAATACAAAAGCTTTTCATGTGGAATAATTAGGCACAGGCACACACACACACACACACACACACACAAATGAAAAAAAGGAAGTAAATAATTATGTAAGTTAGCTTGACAACAAAAACAACTCATGCATACGTGCACTTTTTGATGTGACGAACTCCAATTAGTGGCTATGGTGTGTGTGCTGAGATAGCGATGTTGTTGTTGTTGGTGTTGTTGTTGTTGGTGCTCTTGTGGTTGTTGGTGTTGTTGTTTATTGTGATTGTGGCAACTCGCTGTGTTGTTGTTTGTATTAATGTTGCTTGTTGTTGTTGTTTGGTGTTGCTCCTCCCCGTTGATGATTGTTGTTGCTGCTGCTGCTGTTGTTGCTGCTGGTGTTGCTGCTACTTCCAAATGAGCCCAGGATTTTGATTTCGTTTGCATTTGTGTGTTGGTAATTGGTGTATAGCTTGAGGCAGAAGATGCTGACATTGATTTACCAATTTGAGAGTGATAATTGTTATTATTATTATTATTATTGTTGTTGTTGTTGCTGTTGTTATTATGATAAGCATGAGTATTATTATTGTTGTTGCTGTGCAATTCTGGCTGTGTTTCATTTAGTATTATTACTTTATCACTGCTGCTGCTGGTCGACAGATTAGACAGTTGACGACGCATGCGTTGTCCACTGCGTTTAAAAAATCCACCCAAACCTCCTCCTCCTGGACTTCCGCTGGGTGAAAGTGAGGATGTGGGCGTAGTTGAGGAATCATCTAATTCCTCGCCACAGCCACCACTCACTGTGGGCGCCGAATAACGCACATGTTTGGTCGTTTTAATTGTTGTTTCCGGCTGTCCTGCTGCTGCTGCAATTACGCCTTTCATTTTCTCCACAGCAGCCAATTCGGTGCCGCCGCTGGCCGTCAGCATAGTTGACTTTTTGGCATGTACTTCTGCTTTATGGATGAGTATCGTGGGTGGTTTAATCACTTCTGCTGCTGCTGCTGTTGCTGCTGCTGGGGCTGAATTAACAATATTGTTGCTGCTATTTTGGAAAATTGCTGGTTGCTGCTACATATATATAAGGAGTAAGTGTGAGAGTTGGCGCATACAAACAACAAGAAAAAAAAAAAATAAACACAATTTTTTGTTTTGGTGCTCAAAAGAAAAAAAAAAAACATAAATCTCTCAAATTCGGTTTAATTCCCTGCTTTCTAAGCCTGATTAAATAAATCTCCAAACCGGTTCATTATTAATTCTAAATAGTAGGTATTTATATGTATTGTATATTATTTTACTCACATTAGATAATTCAATAGGTTCGCCGGTACGTAAATCTATAACATCGCCATAGGTGCGACCATTAATACTGCATTTGTTGAACGTCATTATGTTTTGGGTTAAAGTGCCCGTTTTATCCGAAAAGATATACTGTATTTGGCCCAGCTCCTCATTGAGAGTTGTGGTCCGAGCTTTGGCATATGTATTGGTGCGTGCATAATACATTTCCTCATCCCAATTGATAAGGAACGACTGTACGAAACGTATAACCTAAAAACCACAATTTAACTTGTAAAAAATTTCAAATAAATAATTAGTAATTTAAAGACTTACCTCTACTGAAACGTAGAGTGAAATTGGCACAACAGTATTTAAAACTATAGCATAAGAGAAGAATACTAGCAAGCCAATGACTGTGGCGCCAGAGGATACATATTCTTTGGGTATTATATTCTCCCAGGGTAAATACACTTGGAAATATTGGCCAATTAGGCCTTCCCAAACGGCGCTCGCCAGGGCAAAGAAAGCGCAAATGGAAACCAGAAATAGTACAATCTGAAAATCATATAAATAATAAATAATATATATAAATAGATATAGAAAAACTTACACCAATAATAATAAAATTAAGCAGGCGATCCACACCAGTGCTTTTGAATTGTGTTTTTCCCGAGTTCTGCATTAGTTTGGTGTCCACACCAGCAAATACAACAACACCATAACACCATTGAGTATTACGCAGGACACAGCCACGAAGTAAAATCTTTTCATTGTCCAAGGCAAATCGTTGATTTTTCCAAATCAATGTACCCTCAAATTTATTTAAAAGATTATTGGGACGCTCACAAAGGATTTCACCATTGAAACACCATAAACGATCGTGTTCCTCACCCAAATCTATAGTCTCGGGGAGACATTGTTTGGCCTTTAGATTTGTCTCACCATCCAATTCGGCCGTCTCAATGAAACAGAGACCATTTGGCTCTGAGGTACTCAAAAGTAAAATATCGGCAGCTACAAATTGATTATTATCCAGGCGTATAACATCGCCCACTTGCACCTCGGACCATTTGGCCTCAATGAGTTTGCCATTGCGTAGAGTTTTCGACTTGCGATTATTTACTTGCGAGTCGGACAAATGACGTTGCTGGGAATATATTTGATTAATATTATTATGTATTATGATTTCTTTTCTTATAACTCACAATATCATCATAGGCATCTTTGACAGCCGTCAGGGTAAGCACACCAATTAATGGAATGGCCGTTGTTACCGGTGTCAGCGATGAAATGGCCGGAATTAATTGTAATACCAAAAGGCAAAGAAAATAAAAGTTTGCTAAACGCTGAAATTGCTCCAATAGATTAAAGGGCAAAAATGTGAGCAGCGAGTATTTTGAAGTCTTGATATAATTGTTCTAAAACATAAACATAAAGAAATAATTAAATACAATATATAAAAATGAATATAATAAATTTACTTACATGGTATTTAAATTGAACATTGAACTCTCTGTCATTGGATCGAATTCTGCGTTCATTTTCTGTAAAATAAAAAAAGGATATACACCAATTAGTTGTCTTTGGGGCACAATTTAAATAGTATTGTATATTAAGTTTAGGTAAGTATTTTTTTTTTGCTTATACCCGAAAAGTAATAAGAGCTACGTCGACGGCGCACCTGGGACAAGCGCCTTAAATTACGTGCGGATCCCGGATTGAAACCGGATAAGGGCTCAAAATCATCGCCAAGATGTCGACTCTTCCTGGCAACGTTGACCGATGTTGTTGCTGCTGCTGTTGCTGCTGCTGCTGCTCGTTGTCTTTGGCAACATTTGCTGTGAAGCAGCCAGCAACAACAAGAACAATGTTGATCCTGGTCATTAGCAATGCTTGGATTTAAGGATTCTATTTCATCATTTTGTAGCATTGCCTCGAGCACATTGGGCGCCGATTGTTGTTGCTGTTTGTATGGCTCCAAGTCCAAGGGACGCTGAAGTTGGGGCGTAGCCAAACTGTACAGACTACGACTGTCACTGGGCAGTAGAGATTTCTTTGTTGTACCCACTGCAGCAGCTGGCGGGGTAATGGGCAGGGGTGTGGCTATCGTTTGGGTCGAATTGGCTATATTCGTCGTCTCTGGCTGGGCCAGGCGGGCACTGTTATTTATTATTGCTGGCTGCAAGCGCTCAGAGTCCTCCAAGTCGCCATCATCATCGTCGTGGGTTTCTCTTAGACGTCGTCGTCGGCGTTGAGATTTGCGCGGAAAATGAAACCAGCGTCGACGATTTAATACTTCTTCTTCTTCCTGCTGCTGATCCTGCTGATCCTCTTCATCTTCATTTTGATCTTCTTGTTCTGGCTGCTGTCGTTTACGGTCACTGAGTACCGCCAATTCCAGCGTATCCGGTCGGCATTTACGGCCACTGTGCATGGTCGCCAGCCGGTTTATTATTGTCTATTTCCGCTCACAAAAACAAATGCCAAATGGCGCTCTCATCTAGCGCAATTCACCATGGCAGCTGGGCCCCTTTGTCTACACCACAAAAAAAAATAACATTGATTGATGTGAAAGGTTTGCCAACCAATGTTGCCGAGTGCCTCCGATTGTCTGCCTCCCTGGCTCCTGACTCCCTCACCAAAATCGTATTTGTTTAATGATTGTCAAACATGTGACAATCTCTGGCAAAAGATTAAAATGCAATTTAAAAACTCTCACTCTTTTTCTCTCTCTCTGAATCGTCCGATCATCATCAATCAAAATTCAACAATTTCACACGCAAAAATAAATAAATCAGCAAACAAAATTATTTCAATACAAATTTCTCTGCCCTGTGTGTGTGTGTGTGTATGTGTAAATGTGTTGAATGTTTCTCGCGTGCCAGCAGCTGGGCCATATCATTTGACGTCCATGCGGCGTATGAGTAATAATAAATATAAATGCCTTTTAAAATAGGAATAACAAACATTGTGGGCAAGTTCAGTTTGATTTTTTATTAAAACAGTGGACACCAAGTAAGTGGGAAATTGAAAACAAAATTATTTACAGGCCTGTGAATTTTTGGTTGAAAAAAAAATAGCTAAAATTAATTTGGCCAATCAGTTTTTTGCTTTAAATTAAATAATGTTTGAGAAATATAGAAACGAAATTTCAAGGCCCAAAAAAAATAATTCAAAAAGTTATAGGCCGGCAAAGTTAGAACTACAAAGGGAAATTTGTATTTTTTTTTCTTGATTTTTGAAGCTCGATAAAAAAATAAGAAAAATTATTTTGGCCAATCAGTTTTTTGCTTTAAGTTAAATGATGTTTGAGAAATATATAAACAAATTTTGAAGGACCAAAAAAAAAAATTAGAAAAGTTATAGGCCGGCAAAGTTGGAGCTATAAGAGGAAATTTGTTTTTTTAGCTGATTTTTGAAGCTCGATAAAAAAATAAGAAAAATTAATTTGGCCAAACAGTTTCTTGCTTTAAATTAATTGATATTTGAGTAATATGTGAAAGGCCCGAAAAAATCGTTTCGAAAAGTTATGGGCCGGCAAAGTGATTTGATTTTTTGCTGGTTTTTGAAGCACGATTAAAATCAGATTTTTATCTCAAACTATTTCGAAAAGTTAATTAAAGGCTTGGAATTATTTTGATTAATTTCAATAGCAAAGTAAACAGAATAAAAACAAACATTACAATTGCCTACTTTCCAGAGCCGGAAGCCTTTTCCTTTTTGGAACTGAGACCTTGACAACAACAAATATGAAAGTAGGTAAAGGTAAAAGCTAAGAACTTTGTCCTGACCCTGACACAAACAACAAAGAAGCCCCCCAAAAAAAAAATGTAAGTACCAAATTTAACCAGCATCAGAAGTTTCCTTGACAATCATCTCTTTCACTCCCTCTTCCTCTCCCTGTGTCTTTTTCTTTGGAATTGGAATTGAGTGGGTGGCAAAGATGTGTTTTTTTTTGTTTGTTTTTGTTGCCAGAGCAACAGGTAGTCGCCTTTTGAGCAACAGCTTATAACTTGGCTCTTTGTGGGCGGAAATTCAACTTGTTTATCATTTGAGAAATATGATCTGGTAAATCTGTGCCAACTAATATCAGAAAAAAGAACAAAAAAAAAGGTCATATGGTAAATTAATTAAATGAGGATTTTCTCTCTCTCTCTCTCTCTCATTCTCTGTCTCTGTCTCTGGTTGGCTTAAACTCTCCCCTATGCATTCAAGACCGGCTATGTTATTAGAACGGAACCGCCCAGGTCCTTGTCTCTACCCCCTGCTGGGTCCTGGTATGAGTCACGCATTGGTTTTTGGTTTTTGGTTTACACTTTTAAAATAGTTTGCGTCATCTATGTAACACAAAAAGCACAAGAAAAAGAAATAGGTAAGAAAAAAGAAGGGAGGAGAAGAAGAAGAAGAAGCCAAGGGCCAATCGATGAAGGTTCAATAAAATTATGTTGCCAAAGCTTAAAAAATCTTCAAACAACAACAACAAGAACAACAAAGGTTAAAGGTGGAAACGGAGACTCTTATGTTTTCGCATGTCTTTTTTTTTTCTTATTGTATGTGTAGTTTATTTTTTGCCAGGTGCAATGCCAATTGAGAGTCAGGGTCGGAGCTGAGGGTGACAGCCAAAAGGCGGCAAGCGGCGACATCGTTTGACGCTGACGTTTTAAATTGTTCCCTTTTGTATTTGTTGTTTTTTTTTTTTTTTATTTTTAGCACATTTCTTTGCACTTGCATATTGCACTTTGATTTTCTTCTTGTTGTTGATATTAATGATGTTGTTTTTTTTTTTGTGTGGCTTTTACACAATTCAAAATGATTATATTTATTAAATTTATATATATAAAAAAAAACCACACACACACACAAATTACTTTAAACACTTTGTTGGTAATCAATTATTATTATTATAAACAAATTGGGAAACAATAACAATCACAATACAAAAAAGAAAAGAAAATAAAAACAAAATACTTTGGCGAACGCAAACCGAACAGAAAACAGAAAAAAACCGAATCCGATTGCAGAGCCCAAAGACCACAACAACCCAGAGCCATGCAAAACTAACGCCAGCCACGAGGAGGCACACTAAGAAAAGACCACCAAGGAGAGGCTAACGAGCGAGTGAGCGAGTGAGTGAGTGAGTGAGCGAGCGAGCGCACGCGTCTCTATGCCAATCCAAATATGTGAGCGAACGGGCAATGAAATAACCAAGCAACCAGACCACAACGCACCAACAAAAACAACAACAGCAACAAGAACAACAGGAGGAGAACAAAAAACAAAAGACTCCACAAATCATTTGCACAAATTTTGTACAGTACAAATCAAAATCTTCAGTTTCAAAAATGAATTAAATATAATTTCAATTGCGGAAATTTGATTTACAAAATAATGGATTTATTTATTTAATATTGATTAATTAATCTTAGAAATTAAGAGAATTGTTTTTTTTTTAATTTTTTAAATCAATATTAACTTTTTTAGGGAAAATTTGGTTTAAAACCGAGGCCATAATTTTTATCATAAATTGAAAAAAAAAGGCCGAATTTCTAAAATATTTTTTGAAACCTAGAATAATACAAAAAATTTTCAAAATTAAAAATAAACAAATTGCATTTCAAAAATAATTTTAGGCTACAATTATTTAAATAATTTATGATGTAAACAAATTCGCATAACTTGAAATTAAACGAAATTAAATTTTTTGATTGCTCAAATATTTTGTGCCGTGTGTTGGGTCTATGGCAACCGCAGCCTAGCAACGCGTCGCAACGACAACGACGCCGACGCAGGATAACGCACAACAAAAGCCTCACACACACACACATAAAAGCACCTTAAAAAATATATTCAAACAAGAGAATTGAGCATTTTATTTTATTTTGACCCCAAACACAATTAAAAACAAAAAACATAATTAAAAAACAATCAAAAATATGTTTTAAAATTATTAAAAAATTTTAATTTATTTTTTTGTTATCTATAAATCAATTTTAGGGTATTCCATTTAACCATGCAAATCTCTAAAAATTTTCTAACCAAATGCGGTAATCAATCAAGCGTTTATATGAGAATTTTGAGCAATTAGTTGAACATTTTCGAAAACGGAGGGTCAAGCCAAAGAGAATGTTAAGAGAGAGAGAGAAAGCAATTTTTTGCACGTGAACAATTTGAATAACATCGTTCATGGCAAAGCTTTCTCTCTCTCTCTCTTTTTATTTAACCCACAAGCACAAGGTTAAAAGGGAAATTAGGGAAATGGTCATCTAATAAGCCCTAAATATGCCGACAATGTCAATAAGACCTGAGCCGGTGAATTGAACAAGTTCAAGTGCATTTAAAGGGAAATCTTCTTACAGTTCACACAGTTGGCATTGTTGGCCAACATTTAAAATTCATATACGCATGGCTATCAGCGTCATCATCAAAAAAAAAAAAAAAACGTTATTAACCGCAATATCAGTCAATGTTAAATGAAGTGTAAAATACGAAACAAGAATAAAAAAAGAAATTGAATTTAATAGACCGCAAAATAAGTAATGGCATTTTATGATTGGAACATTTTTAATATTCTCTATGGGAAAATGTAGGCAACAGGTGATGATTGCTAGTTGTTAGTTATTATCAACAAGTTTTATGTATTTTTTTAAATTAGTTTTGGGAATACCAACAAGGTCAGCAGACACTCAATAAAATGCCTAAAATGAAAATCAACATAAGCGTAATAAATCGAGTATGAAATCCAACTCATTTGACTTTTTACCCACCAAAAATAAAATAAACCAAAATTATATTAAAACATATTTCATGTACGCACACACACACACACACACACAATAATGTCAGGGTCAATTGAATGCCTCAGCCCATGATTCCTTACTTTCCCCAAGGTAGAGAGAAATGTCCAAACATTTTAATAAACTGGGCCAATGTCAAAATGTCTTGACTTGGATACACAAATAGCCACAAAATCAAAACCGTAGCGGAAGCAAACAAACTTTAAGGTTAATGAGAAGGATTTGTTAGATTCATTTGGCTTATTTGGTTTATGGTCGTTATGCAAAACAATAAATGAAATTGATTCAAATCACAACTAGATGGATACTACTTATGTCTAAAAATAAATGAAATTGTGGCCCACACTTTTACAATTATAATTTGAAAGAAAATAAAAAGAAACTTTTCTATATCGTGTATCTCTGTCTATATGATAATTTCAATAAAGCTTTAAATAATTGTTATTGATTTCATAAATTGTGAGTCAGCGTTATTAGTTAGGTGTATTTTCTTATTTGCATTGTGAAAATCATTTATTTCTTTACTTCTTTCAATTTACTATTTCTTTCGACAAACATAATATTTGCAAAATGCAAGGAAATATTCCAGAATATATTCAAAATTATTGAACTACTTTCCCAATTTGTCATTATATAAATTTAAAATAAAATATAATTTTAAAATAATTGATTTACAATAGAAAACTTTTCCTAAAACCGATTTTGAAGCTGAAAATTTCAAGTTATTTGAATTACAAGTCGATGAAATTGAAATTGCCTAAAATATTCCAGAATATATTCAAAATTATTTAACTACTTTCCCAATTTGTCATTATCTATCAATTTAAACATAAATTATACCAATTAAGGTTAGATTTAATTTAAATCAATAGGAAACTTTTTCTTAAACCGATTTTGAAGCTGAAAATTTCAAGTTATTTGAATTCCCTTGGCCTATCAAAATTATATATATTTTTTTAACTTACCTTTAACCAATTGCGGTTGAGTTTTTGTGCCCATTATGTCATCTGTGCTGCTAGTGTAAAATATTTTCTTTTGGCCTTTGAAATCTTGTTGAAGAACTATGTATTTTTTTTACTTCAAGTCCTTTAACAATTTAATATGTGTCATTTGGAATTCGAGATAATTTCGTTTTTAATTTAGAAAAATTCTGTACTTATTTATTTATTATTTAGTTCACTTTCAGTTTTATTTTATGATAATATTGCCCGGTTATCTTGGCCTAAACGGTGGCTTTGATACACTGCGATTATTTGTGGCTATTGATCTTTGACAATTGATCGAATTGGATCCTGAGATGTCTTTATTTATAATTGATAATATATTTTCAGCTGTTGTGTGTTGTTGTGTGTTGTTGTGTGCCAGCGTACAGTTTCATGAGGGACATTGCCGTCCGTCATATCCGTCCGTCCGCCAGCCACATCAGCTGTAATTAAAAGAAAAAAAGCTTTCATTAAACACATGAAATGATTTCTTTTTCTAATCCTTGAATATTTTATTTTGTATTTGAATATCAAAGTTTATGTGTATATATTTTTGTTACTGTTGTTGTATCCATTGACAATTGATTAATAAATTATACAAATTTATAATGAAACTAGAACTTGGGAGCCAAACAATAAATGTGGCAGCTGTTGCAAGGTTACTCAGCGGGAAATCCCTTCTAGATTATTTGTTTTTTTTTTAAGATGGGTTGGTCAACCATATGCGTTTGTTTCCACACAAGAAAAAAAAAAAACATACACCTGAGGCCAGCAAAGAATAATTGTCTTTTTTTTCTGTATTTTGTGCTTTTTTAATTTTAATAAAGTCTCGCGCTGGCATAGATGAGCTATTAAAAATTTTATTTGAGCACACGTTAACTGTCACACGGTTGGTTGTTTTTTTTTTTTTTGTTACTTTAGTAACAATTAAACCACTCCCAAAAATGACAACACGTGTGTGTGTGTGTGTGTGTGTGTGTGTGTGTGCAGATGAGGTGTGTGTCCATTAACAGCTGCTAAGCAGACCAACATGCTACCAAACATTATTATTTAAAATGCATTCTGAATTTGGAATGTGACCTTTAAAACAAAAGTTAATTGGTTAAAGCCAATAAACTAATTTATTCAATTATAAACCCTTATAACCCTTTAAAGCGTAAAATCAACAAATTGGATAATACTTTGGAGTCTTAAGGATTTAGACAATTCACAGAAAGTTTCGGTAGAACTTTAAAAAGAAAATACTTCATTTTCTACAATAAAAAAAACTTTAAATATGCATTGATTCACTATCCTTGAGGTTCCAAGAAAAAATTTAATTTTTTAAACTTTTTCTTTTAACTTTTCACTTTTGCAAAAATTACCAAGTTAAAAATTCTTTAAATAACCGGTTACGCAATCAATAATTCTACACTATTTAGAACTGATTTAAAAAAAAAATAGTTTGACTCGTATATTTTTTATAGGGGTTTTTTTACAGCATGTAAAATGCAGATAAAAAATCTCAATTTTAAAATAAATAAAATAGAAAAAGCTAACTTAAGATATTCCATTTGTATGCTTCATACCCGGAAATCTGAGTCATTTTTTTTTATGTTTTTGGTATGACGTGAAGCAGATTTTGCTATAATCCAGTTTACTTTTACAGCTGATTTATTTAAAGATCATTCCATTAACTGTCTCATTCATACAACTCTTCTCTATAATTTATTATTTACCTACTCATTTGCTTACTCAATTATAGTAATTTAATAAAATCTAAGCTTTTTTTTTTTTTTTTGTTGTCATTTTGATATTATTGTTAGTGTCAACGTCACTTCAAAGCGAGTACAAATGCACTCATCCAACTCAAATTAGCCATAATGATGAGAAAAAACCCAATGAATATTGCTTGCTCTTTTTCCAAGAAAATTGTTATCAGTTGTGTGAAAAAGAAGAAAATTAAAAGACGTGGTATTTTTTATAAATAAAAGTTGATAAAGCAGAATTCGATATTTATAGTTATAATAAATAAATGAAGAAAAAATGCTGGTAATTTTTTCGACTTTTAAAAATATTTATATTTATAGATCGCCTATGATTTGTAAAAAAATTGCATTTCTTACAAAAAATGTAATATTTATTTGATTTTATATTTCTCATATTTTTAGTTTGTTTAAAAAGAGTATGCATTGAAACAAATGCCGCCTAACTTGGTCAGACAAATGGGCGCCCGTATGGTTATTTGATTGTTCACTCGGTTGGTTAATTATTTTTTAGCTTTTGACTCAAATTCGAAGCGGGTATGAATCACTTAAAGTTTGAATAATATCCAAAATGTATGCGTAAAGTACATAAACAATTCTCACTCATTGTGGGTCACAAAGCGTTTTTTTTTTTTTGTTGTTGTCAAGCCTTATTTTATTTTATTAAATGTGGGTCTTACTAACAGTAAATGAAAATAAGTAGGTATGATTATTGTGATGCCTTTTGCAATTAAAAATGAAAAAAAAAAAAACAACAAGTACAAGTTACAATATTAAGTATACGACGCCAAGTCTTTTCAATGCCGCCGCCCATTTGTTTGGCCTTTGCGTTTTACTAAATTGCCGAGTGATTTTGTGCATGAGCATAATAATAATAAATATAAATGACCACACGACGATTCATTACAAAGTCATTAGGAAAAAATCCAAGAATGATGGAAATAATTTTTGGCGCTGTCGTCAATCAAACATCCATAATGTTTCACTTACATTTACTTTTCCTGTTTACCCATTTTGCAAATTGCCATTGCCAAAACTTATTATCTTTGACCTCGGCACACGCAGAAATTGTAGAAGTATTTATTTTTTTTCTAATTTTTCCTAAGAACATATGACATTTTCTGATTACCATATGAAATTGAAATGGTCTCATTAAAAAACAAGCAGGGTTTTATTTTTTCTCACATTTTCCAGTTGGTTGCAAACTGTGTCATTGCCTCATTTACACTTTGACTACCAAGCAGGCCGGCCAGGTACAAAATACATAGATAAAATACATAAGTGCACAATAATGTAATTGGTTTCGTGTGGAAAAAATAAAAAAAAAAAAATCTATCATACATAAACCAACTCGTAAACTAAATGCAGTTAAAAGCAACTTGAAAGAAGACTTCTTTAAAATTCTGATTTGAAGACATTTCATTTATAAAAAAAAAAATAATGAATGAATGCATAAAAATATAAACAATTTATTGTTGACACACTTGGCTGGAGGGAAATGTTGTTAAACTAAACGACAGACAAGACAGATTGTCCCACAATGATGGTCTTTATTCAGATTCAGATACAGATACAAATGTAATGATATATGGCTATATATTGTACAATATATATTGAGTGCCAATAAATAAAAATACAAATTGTTCCATTAACTAACGGCATATGTAAACAATGTGTATTGGCATGGAACTTGAAAATTGTTTGGTGTGTTGCATCAATTTCAATTCATTTTGCACAATTAGTCAAATAGACAAATGAATATAACACCTATTTGGTTGTATTATATTAATTCACGTGAGCCAATTGCTAGCAATAAATCTAAATAAAATCAAATCAAATAAAATGAAATAAAATAGAATAAAATAAAATGATATAAAATGAAATAAAATAAAATAAAATAAAATAAAATTAAATTAAATTAAATTAAATAAAATAAAATAAAATAAAATAAAATAAAATAAAATAAAATAAAATAAAATACAATAAAATAAAATAAAATA
>JAWNPY010000324.1:0-13277 GCA_035078625.1 Scaptodrosophila scaptomyzoidea
ATTATTGTCTAACAATAAGTTACAGTTTAAGATGGAAGACAAATATAAAAAAAGTCTTACCAACTTAGATTGGAAAATTGCCAAAGATGCAAATCTTTATGTTTTGAATCTAACAACATTATTAAATGTTGTTCATGGCAGTAAAAACTGTGATAAATTTATAGGTCAAATAAACAGTGAAGACCTATTTTTATTGAACGGACAGAATTGACTATCAAATCTTATATTAGATGTTTGCCTAACTGCCCTTGTATATGAAAATATAGCTGGCAATTTTATTAATTTACCTTGCCAGTTAAATGATTACTATTTAAACAATGAGAAAATTATAAAAGATGGCTTAGGAATGAATGCCATTTTAATAATTCCTCATTGCTAAGGCAATCATTTTAATGTAGTAATAATAAATCAAATTACCTTGGAGTTAAAAGTTTTGGATCCATTTGGGGTTACTATTAAATCCAAAGACTTTGAAAATTATTAGGGGTAGGTGGGGTTGGATTAGTATACTAACGGAAATTGCTTCTGGCAGCTTAATTATTAAAGATAGCAAAAAACGATTTGAGACAGAATTGTAGCTTAATTTTTGGAATATTTTTGAGCATTTTTAAAAAAGTCCCGTGATTCGGGTACTTCTTCAAGAAGTAAGAATGTAATTTTCTACGGAAAATTTTAATGCGCCCCAATACTCACAATCAATGTTCGTTGGATCAATTCAAACGCTAGTATGCAAGAAATAATCAATGGTGCAATTGTATCTTAATGCTGCTCAATTCAAATCAATACTTGATATGTTTCACAAACATTGTGTATCCCAAAGCGCTTCAATAAATGTTGAATAGAAACTTAAACGATAATTATTTTATTTATTTTAATTTGCCCGCGCAAGGTACATTACATCATTATGGACTAAACATTTCAAGCTTGTGAAGCGGAGAGCGACGGCCGTCCTTTTCATTGAAAAGCAAGCACTAGTAATTATTAAAAGCCAAAACTTTTGCCACAAATACTTATATTTATGGTGGAATTGGAACAAATTTCGTAGCTATTATTTAAATTAATGTATTTAATTAACTAGAGACTAATTAAAAAAATTAATGATCCAGAATTAAAGATAATTAAATAAACTATCTAAAACAAATGTGCTTTATTTTATTTTATCCATTTTTAGCCCATTACAGCTATTTGAATTATTTTTTATGTAATATCATACTCCCCAATATTTTGTCGCGTTTTGGACGATATGCCATTTTGTAGCTCCATATCTTAGCTAGTTATGCTCCAAGTTTCATTAGGCCGTGCCACATCAATTCAAACTCAGCCTCTCATAATAGCCCAGTGGAACTCATGAGTCAACCGTCATAGCTGCCACTTACTGCCCCCCAGCCTTTTTCTGGGCAGAGGAGCAATTCACAAAATTATTTAAATTCACAGACACTCCTTGACACTGGCAGATTTATCCTTTTCGGTGATTGGAACACAAAGACCACATGGTGGGGCGGCGTACAAGCATGCGCTAGAGGGAAACCCCTTTTAAGGGCTGTCCTCAAAATGAAAGGCTTAAATATCCTGGCAACAGGTGGAGCAACACACTATCCATTTGACAACAGGAAGAGGCCCTCAGCCATTGATTTCGCCATATACAACAATATCGATTCAAACGAAATCTCCATAAAATCCACTCCTGAGCTTAGTTCCGATCATCTGCCCCTACAGATATCCTTCTCACTGTATGGCAGCCTGCCTCAAATTCAGAACCAAAACAGGAAGCATACCAGGATCCTACAGAAAGATGCCAACATCAAGAAATTTAAACACACTTTAGAAAACAGCGTAAATTTAAATATTCAAATAAACTCACCCCAGGATATAGACAACGCCACACAGATTTTCTTATCCAATATAAATACAGCTGCCAGTAAAGCAAATCCCCAAAATCCCCTCACATGCTGTCACCCGTCACCTTCCACCAGGACATAGAAAACGCCTCAGCAGGTGCCTATACTGCCCCCTAAAAAAGAAAAAGCAAGCAAAAAAGGATCATCTTGAAAATAGAACTATAAATAGAGCTACTAAACAAAGCAGTACCTACTCACTACTATTGATAAACAACTAAAAAAGGAACTCTGTGTTGCAAAGGAAAGAAGAATAAATGAGAAGTTACAGGACATCAGAGGCAACGACCGTAGCAGCCTCACAAAGCTCTGGAAGATCGCCAAATCCATTCGCAGGAAACTTGACCCAAGTTGGTCGCTCCAGATCTCAAAAGGAGGTGCTAAAGTTTGGACTTAGACGAGCCCCGAGAAAGCCGAAGCTTTCAGGGTTCATCTCAAGGAACGCTTCTCAACCAGCCACTGCTCCTCTTCTGGAGAAAGGCTTAAAATCACAAGTGAGACAGATAAAATCCTTCAGGTCAAAGAACAGACGCAAACTTCACATTTGGCCCCTCCTTTTAACCCGTTCAAACACAGCGAGCTCCTTCATGAGATTACTGCCCTAGAAAGCAATAATGCACCGGGAATAGTCGGAATTTCAAATGATTGAATCAAAAAATTCGCTATATATGTGGTAAACTATTATAGATACGAAAAAATTTTGGGAAGATCCAAAAGTTTGGGTTGAAAAATGTTCAAAAGTTTCAAAATTTTTCGAAAAATTAAGAAACGTTTTTTTAATTTTTTGGTTTGTCATGAGATTTATCATGAAAATGAAATTTGCGCCAATTTTCACTATGATTTTCGTAATCAGGGCATCAAAATACATAAGTATACCAAATTTCATCAAAATCGGAGGTATGTACTATTCGGAAGTACACCCGGATTTAAAATTAATTCTTTTCTGACCCAACCTCAATTTGGGTTGCAAAAAATTTCCTTGCCAACGGAATTTGCCGAATGAGCCGATAACTGTACGAACAGCTGACGCTGACCCCTTCGATTGTTGTAGGCACGCCAGGGTTATCTTAATCGGACCAAAAATACGATAAAATATTTGATATACTTATTTTATGCAAAATTGTTTGTAAAATGCGACTAAAGCAGAGTAAAAATTAATACAATTAAAAAAAGCATAACTTTTGCCACAAATACTTATATTTTTATAACAACAAAAAATGATGGCAGCTCTGTGTTTTGCGCAAAATTTAAAAAAAATAAAAAACATCATGTAATTGCGTAAGTAGGATATAATTTAAAATTGAATTATTTCGAATAAAAGTATTTAAAATTACAGGGGAGGAAAGCTAAGAATTGTTCGGTAATACCAATTAAAGAAATAAAAGAACTGAATAAAAAAGAAAAATTTAATTTGTTTACTCAAAAACCGCTGATTTATTTTATCGATAACACTAAAAATACAGTGAAATGAAACACTTCGATAATCGGCATCGCATGAATAGGGCCCCTAATGGAACGGTAAAAAATTACGACTACCAGAACACGGCCGATTAAATCGTTTATATTAGTGTTCTGATTTAAAGTATAAGGTATGTATTAGCTAATTTCGCAGACTTTTCGTCTTGTGGTAAATCGTGATTTAAAATAGTATTGCTAACAAAGTTGATTTTTACTTGTATTTTTAACTTCAATTGAATAAAAGTTATATTTATTCGCGTTTATTCACACCAAAAATTGTTTTATTTTTTACTATTGTCTATTGGAAGTGTTCAGTATGTACAATTTGCTGCCACAACCTGCCACCTTGGAAGTTATTGTACTTTTTAGGAATAATGCAATTCATAAAGCGCAAGAATAACAGAAGACACAATCGCTGTATTCAAGAAACAATATAGCTGGTTGAGAAACTGGAGAGGATGTCAATATTATAAAAAGATTTAGCATAATTCTACGGACAACGGCTTGTGGATATGAGGTGAATGTTAAAGACTTCAGGATGTTTTGTATGGAAACAGCGAGGTTATTTCTGAAAGTTTATTCTGGGTTCTATATACCGCAGTCAATACACAAAATATTAACACATACAGGTATGTCACAGAAGCTTATTCCAACCGAAAATCTCCCGAATAAAGAGTTTTGGTGTCACAGACGAACAGTTCGAGAGGTTTATAAATCTAATGAATTTGTTCAATAGTTTTGACTAAATCTTCCCACAAAATCAATTTTTTAATCCAAAGTAATGATTGAAATGGCAACAATAATGATTATTCTATCAATCTGCATACTTATTTTTATACATTTAATTTTATTAAATTAGTAATTTAAAATTTTATTAAGTCCTCTCATACAATTTTGCCATTTAATGTTGGCATTTAAAACCTCTATAGCAAGAGGATGCCAACCTGCTGGTTTTAATCATTTCCCATTTTCAAAGATCCTAAAATGTAGGCACAAATAAAATTGGTGCTTGTTGGCATGTCGGTCCGTGTTGCCCAAAAGTGTTAATACCAAACGTCAACAAAAAGCGAAAAAAAAACTAACAAAATGTAAGTAAATTTTCAAATGTGAAATGTATTTATTAATAATTTAGTCATTTTCAGGGGAAAACATCGTACATTTGTTGAGTTTATGCAAAAGAACCCAAATATCGCTAAAGGATATACCCGTGGCGATAGGGTAGCTGTGGCCGCAGCTTGGGATCCTTGAGGAGGAGGACCTCAACGCCCATGGTCCACCCTGTAAACCACGCCGCCTCCAAAAGAAGGATACCTGTACAAGCAAAATATTGCGCCCCCAACACACGAATAAGCTGAGAGCAGCAAAAAGAGAAAAAAACCCTTTAAATCGACTGAAGTAATCTCGGCTGAGGCTATAAACTCCATAATACAAGAAGATGAAGGAATTTGTAAAGGAGCTAAAAGATGCCCAGAATGCCAACTCACAGGCTATTTTAAGTGTTCTCAAAGAACAGCTGGAAGAGACTAAGCGCCATAACAAGGCAATGGAAGATTTGATGAAAAAGCAAATTAATAAAAATGAATAATAAATTACACTTATTATTATTGTGTGTTGTTTATTTACATAGATATTGGTCGATGGGCTTGTAGGAAAGATGCGATTTCATCACGTATGTTCGATGCAATTCTATTTGTTATAGCCTCACCATCATTCTTATTATTATTATCATTATTTTCATCATTTGATGGCTCATACACAAACTCGATTTTATTAGCAGAACGACAAATGTTATGCAATGCACAGCAGGCGTTTAATGTTTGCGTTACTTTAAACTGGTGGTACAACAAACACCCTTAAAGGCTCCTGAATCTACTCTTCAGTACGCCTATTGTTCTTTCAATTACATTTCTGCCCGATGCATGCCGCAGATTAAAAGCATGTTGTTCAGTTCCAGCTGTCGGGTTTTGTAAGGTGTTAACATAAAAGGTTCTAAAGGGTATCCCGAATCCGCAAGTAGCCAGCTACCACGGTAAAAATATATAAATTGATGAGGAAGAGAAAAAAATGCAGACAGCGCAAGAGGAGCCGTACCAAAATGAGTTGCGGCAAAACTCAAATACATCCCAAGTCAAAAAAATTTCGGTGTAAATGTGTGCACCTTGTGATCGCACAATAAGTGTCGTTTACTTTGCTTAATTCGGAGTCATTTAAAACGTTAGCAGAGAAGATTTTTAAGGGATTTGGGCTTACCCCAATTACATCTCGCAATATTTATGCATTTGGTTTCCGAAAAATATGATATGAAACAAGTCACAACAGAGGTTTATTGAGCGTAAATGATCAATTTTACTTAAATGACAGCATTCAAATAAAAACTCTCGGGATGATTGTGCTGCATAAGAGTTGTAGATTAAAGCTATATTGTCAGAATTTGAAGTTAATAAAGCAAAAATATTTTTCGTAACTATTGACAACGGCCAACTAAATGTTTTAAGGGATTTTTGGTATGAGAGAAATGCAATATATCTCCCCGGCCGGACAAGGAAAAGTTGGTCATAAAACCATTGGCTCTCCTTACGAGCGTTGGAACAGGATTCACTGTAGTCATATGAACATTTTTTTTCAGAAATTATATTTCTCTTAATACAGTTACTAAATTAATACCGTTTTATTATATCTTTTTCTAGATTAATATTGATTTTAGTCTTTTGTATCTAGCAAAAAGACATTGCTTGTTTTCCAATTGGGAAACGTTTAAATTGAAAATTTTGGATTATTAAGTATGTATAAGAAAAAAATTACCGATTTCACAATAGGGATGTCAATATCGTATCGATATATCGATATTTTCATTGTAAAAAGTTGATTTTTCGATACGATATTAGGGGCCAACAATATTTTGGATATCGATATATTTTTGTGATATTCTTGGGCGATATTTAGTGCTTAGCAAATTTTTCAACACTGACTGATTTTATTTTGGGCAGTTGAAATGGCAGAGTTCAAAGGAAACTTTAAACAGATTGACAAAACAAGCCACCAGTGCTTGCTTTGTGGAAAAAGGGGGAATCAAATGGTAATACCACTAATTTAGCTAAACACATTGAAAACAATCATCACGAAACTGTCATAAAGGCAAAAAAACGAAAACAAGTAAGTGCATACATACTAACAACAACAAACATGCACATGCACAGTTTTGCTAAGTCGTGTGTTTATTTTTTTTATTTTTTTTTATTATATTCCAATAAGGACAATCAACATCACCCATCAATTGAAACTTGTTTTCAAAACATTTCAGCTATGAGAGATAAGTTTGATTTCTTTTCAGTTTTCTATTAAGCTCGTTAAAAATTTCAATTGGCTGCCACTGTCACCACATTAATTTTTTTATTATTTTTTTTTTTCAGAAAATGGTTCTTCTTATGTTCAAATTACAGATGCTTTGGTATATATGGTATGCAAGGATAACATGCAAGGATAAGATGCGTCGAAAAAGAAGGATTCAGAAGATTCCTCAAAGTATGCGTTCCTAGGTACAAAATTCCGTGCAGAGCTACCGTAAATTGCAATTAGCGAAGTTACTTATTACACATTTACAATTAACTCTCTCTACTATGTTTATTTTCAGATAACATCTTTAATCGAAAAAAAGTAAAATACAAAATGATTTTGACAATGCACAGAACTTTGCATTCACGTGTGATATAGTCACACTTAGTAACTCAACTCGATCCTTCTTAACTATAACAAGCTATTCACAAGCCCCATTACAATTGTACCCCATAAATAACGGTAAAACATATGTTAGATTTAAAAATATTAAATTTATTTATATGTACAATTAAAACGTATACCAATGTAAAAAAAAGAAAGAAAGAGATGAGCGAGAGCGTACATTTCATGCAGTATATTCTCACTCAAATAGCAATGACAATAAACAAGGTGGGAATCAAGATCGTAAAGACAAGAAAAAAAGCAATTGCAAAAAAACTGAGTGTCGAAATAATAAAAAAAAAGGCACTGATAATGAAGATCAATCGAACAACTAACTGCCATATGCATACGACCAGTAAACTTAATCAGCAAAAGTACACTGCTTGGTGAATCGACAGCGGAGAGAGAAACAATGAACATTGTTAATATTAAACTGTAAAATGTTTTGTAAGCGCTTGTGTCAAAAAAATATCCAAAGAAAAAGAAACAGGTTTTTCGTCTTCTGCGCTGAAAAATTCATCATTGGTGCTGTAATTTTTTATGCCGACGCACAGTAGTGGGTTAGATACTTTGGCGTTGCAAAAATCTGAAAGTTTGTATCAAAACTTTTGAATCCAAATACATTTATTTTACAGGAAATTCTTCACATATTACAAATCAATTTGTTTTTTTACAATCGGTCAAGTGGTTTTTAGTGAGAGCCGTTAAAAGTTGAACTTTTTTTCGCTTTATAAAAAATATGAATTTTTACGAAAAAAAATCTATCTTTGACATGGAATTATTGCACCAATCATCAGAATTTTGTTTTCCTTGAAATATGTGTTTAGTATAAAAGATGAAAAGTTGGATCTGAGACAAAAAGACTTTATTTTATGGTATTTAGTTTATTATGAGCCTCACTTTAGACATATTTTTCAACTTTGGTGGAATATATCTAGTGAGTCCCACCAGGTCCCAGCATGCGACTACATATGATAGTGTGATTAATTCTGAATCTAAACCAAAAAAGTTCCATTGCTACTAGCTGCTACTCCGGCGCTGAGATCAACCGGGGCCCATTCTCCGGGCGGCACGTTTAAGGTGCGACAAATTCTCGCTATGCAACCTAAAGGACAACTTCTTATTAACTAAGCTACAAGCTAACAGCTATCAGATAAAAAGCCATCTAGGCTTGGGTGCCACCTATAGGAAATGGCTATTACAGAAATATGTTTACCGAGAGTAAAATTTTAAAGTAAGTTCCATGCTATTTATTCCAATAATGACGATTCAATCCTGACTAAAGTCGACTTTAAAAATGTTTTCAACAAAATTTCTGATTTTCAAGAGTCCAAAAAATTATCTTAATGAACCATGAAAGTTCTGTTCGTGGTGTAGATTTTTTCTTTATGTTTTTCTTTATAGCCTAATGATAAATATTAAATACAAATATTCTTAAAGCGTCCTTTTTATTTTATGCATTCATATTTTGTTTGTTCGTTATGCAAAATTTGCTATAAAAAAAAATAAAAGAAAAATTTACCCGTATTGAAAAGCCTAATTCTATTTGTTGTAGCGTCCGAAACGATACTTTGCTTTTAAATATTTCGCGGCTGAAGTTGGATAAAAATTATTTTTAAATGACATTAACATGTTTTTTAAGGACTATTTGTCACAATACTTTGATCAAAAATATTTCAATTAAGAGCGCTTTCTGGAAGGAAAATATGGGTACAAATGTAATGTCCATTATTTAGGTGCGGCAATTTTCAGTTTTTGCCCCGCCTAAAAAAATATGTAGATCCGGTGCTGCTGTCAGTCAGTGAATTTATATGATATTTTTGAAAAAAATTAATAAAAATTGATAAATATTATAGATGATGTTTGTAAATATGATTTAAGTCAGAAAACTAATGTATTATAAGTCAAATTAAAGAATTATAGCAGAAATTGTATTTCAAATGCAAAATTAAAAAGCAAAAAAAAAAAAAAATATTTACTAAATAAAAAAAGTTAAGTAGTGTTATGTTGTTATTTGTTTAATAGAACTAAGAACTTAGATGAACTGTATTCGATTGAATTCGGTTTGATACTCGATAATTTAAGAATACAAGCAACGCTGCGAAAAGAAAGGAGAATTGCGAGATTAGAAAATAAAATAAATTAGTTCCAAGTTGTAAAGTTATAAAGTATTTCAAATCGGTTCAAAAACTCAGAAATTGGGATCAGATTTCCCGCCTACAAAATTTTTTTCCGACTATTATTATTTGCTTGTTACAAAAATTATTTGTTGAAAAATAGAAAAAATATACACGCGCACGTATATACACATTAACGCTCCGCTTTGTATGTACCAAGAAAAATTTCCGTTACATATCAAAAATGCAGGAAATTGCGGCGCGCGCTAGTATTAGCGAGACGCAAACTGTGAAGTTTATTATTGATGGTTTACAGGATAACTCTCTGAGCATTGCTATACTGAACCAAGCACAAACCATTGATGACCTTAAGGATTTGTCACGCAGATACGTTGAGTTGCGTAACAGAGCTATCCCTCAAGCACCTAAGAAAGTGGCCCCAACTGCTGACCAGAAAGGTGAAGTGCGATGCTATAACTGCTCGAATTACGGACACTATGCTTGGTCTTGTGGAGCACCAAAGCGCGAAAAGGGATCGTGCTTCCGTTGTGGATCGCTTGAGCACAAGATTAAGGATTGTCAACAGCAGCCTGTGAAGACTTCAAACTTTGTTGGGATTGCAGAAGCTCAGGATCAGGTCCCTAATTATGAACGTGTGTTTCTTCCAGTTGTAAATCAGGTAGGAGTACATTTTCAAATTGATGAAGCACCTATATCTAATTTTGTTTATTTTTTTGCTTTGTTTGACAATGGTAGTTCAATTAATATTGTAAAGAAAATTGATCGGTTGACCAACAGCTGATCCTAATCAAGTTGGCTGCGCCAATCATCACCATTTCCTTTGTTATAAACTTCTCTCTTCTTGTTGTACATTTAACTTAATAAACAACGTCCACGTGGCGCCGCGAAATAAGCAATCGTGTGTTTTGTTGTGTTGTTGTTGTTGTTTGCGTAAAGTTTAAAGAAAAAATTGAAATTTTGTTATTTTATATTACGCCAGATAGCTACTTGTCAACAGACTTGTTGATGGGTAGAGATTTCTTAAAATCTTTGAATACAATATATACAAAGTGAATGTGTATTCATGAGTATAAAGAGGTGTTACTTAGTTTGTGTTATGTGTCATTTGTTAATTATAAGTGTAGTTAGATTGTTTTGTTCATGTCTGTATTAGTGTTCCAAAGTGCCTTCTTCTAAGGCGTGTAATAGGTCGTCTGTTTACCAACCCCCTGGCAAGTCTGTTTTTGTGTACTACCAGTCGATTATTGTACCTAGAGGCAAAAGAAGAGATTTGTGTCTCTACGGTATCCAGTCAGAGGTCTCTATGGAGTGTTGAGCCGCGGACGTACCATGGGCATCCGGTGATTAACCGGAGTGCCTTGTTTTGTAGCACTTGGATACGTCCGCGTCCACCATAAAGGTGTATTTCAGGTGGTGTTTTATGCATTAGTGTATAGCATACGTTTATGCATTTGCTTGTGTTTATTTTAATGTTCCTTCTGTTTTTCCACTCCTCTAGAAAGTGTAAATATTCTTGTATCCCATCCGCCGCATCGTATTCGCATTCAAAATTATATTGATTTAGAAAATATTGCACAGATTGAACACAATTACGAAATGAAAATCAGGCTTCAAGAAGAACGATCAATTTATTCATCTCCAAAAAGACTTTCATATCAAGACAAGAAGGAACATGATAGTATAATTAAAGATTTCTTAAGCAGAGTACAGAAAAGAATCACCATACACATCAGCAATAGTTTTAGCAAAAAAAAAGGGCGGTGGCAGAAGATTATGTATAGATTACAAACAATTTAATAAAATAACCATTCGAGATGGATACCCTATACCACCTATTAATGATTGTTTAGAGAGGATGGAGGGAAATCAATTTTTTTCACTATTAGATCTGAAATCTGGTTTTAATCAGGTTAAGATGGAAGAAAGTTCAATTCAATATACTTCGTTCGTCACACCAAATGGTCAATACGAGTATATTTAAATGCCATTTGGATTGAAAAACGGACCTTCAGTGTTTCAAAGATTTATAAATTTTGTTTTGCAACCAGTAATTAGAGAACACAACGTTATTGTTTGTTTTGATGATATATCTATAGGAACTTTACTTACCATAGTCTACACCCATAAATTGGGCAATAATATATTTAAATTTTAAAAATCCTTTTAAAATATTTTAAAAAATTATTATTTTCAATTATTTTCAAATTATTGAAAAAACATAAAAATAACGAGTCAAAAAAACCTTCATTTTTCATGCATCTCATTTTTGGTATAAAATTTAAAAATATCGAGAAAACAGTATTTATAATTGATTAAAAATCATTAATAAAACATTATTCTCATGAAACAAAAAAAAAACAACCTTTGACAAAGAAAAGTAGGAAAAACACCAAAAAACACGATTTTCAGGAATGGTCTTAAATTTTTCCAGGATAGTGTACATGGATTTTGGTTATCTAACAAAAAGAATTCAGATAGTTTTAAAAAACAGCTCTTTTTCAAAAAGAAATTCATGTTCTATCAGAGGTTTTTCAACACAGTCATCTGGGTCCCCTCTTTCTTATCCTGTACTAGATGGCCCGGTTTTGCTTCGCCATTTAGTTTTATCAAAATATGTACCATCTCTTTGGTTAAATATCTGTAAAGTTATGTTTTTCAAATATGTTATTACTACGCATTTTTTTTAATAGCTGTTGAATTTAGAAAAGCGTCTTTGGACATTCACAGTCTAGGAAAAATTAGAAAAATGTATTTTTGAAGACTATTTCGGTTTTTATTAACTAAAAAAATGAAGCTATAAAGCTGCTTGCACACAGTGTTTTTCATTATATTCTTCGGCAAATAAATTAATAACTGATGGTTTCCCAACACGGGAACAGGCCACGTACACGTTTCTAAGTTTATTCCGAAAATGTTTAAGAACGGCTCTACTGACTTATTTACGATAACTGCAAAATCAAGCCGCACGGAGAATTGTAGATATTCAAAAATGAATGGCATATCTGTAGGAATCATGGGGATTTTTTGTACTAAATGCTTTTTTCCTTTATGCTTTCCTTTTAAAATTTGAGCTTCTCTACAGTTGTTCATTAACCTGCTTGTTGCAGAGACGTGGTTGATCTAGGTTCATCAGCATTATAGCAACTGAGCCCGCTTTCAATTGTAGATTTTGAGGCAAAAATCCAGGATTATCTAAAGAGTTTAATAATTCAGTTGGATAACAAATAACATTATCCCGCTTTTAGCCGAATCAATTGACAAAAATACATTTTATTTTGAATTTGAAAATTCTGGTCATCAACATCTACAATCGTGATTGCAATAATTTTAACTGATGTTTGGAAACATTCTACTGATCATTTCGTCTTTTGAGGAAATCAATTTGCCTTCTGCAGTTCCCGAAAACGCAAGTGCTAGGACACAGCCACTTTTCGAACGATTATAGATAAAATTAATGCAATGAAAAACGTTTTTGCAATTCCAGCGAGCACATCCAAAAAGAAAATCCCTCCACTGTCATCGCTAACAGCTTTCATGAGAATTTCGTAAGGAATTTCTATTTGCTGGTTTAACAGCGGAACATTTATTAGAATTAATTCTTACATTAAATTTGCACCATACCGGTTTTCTCAGTTCAAATCTTGATTAACCGCATCCTGCATTGTTGCACTAAATATTTCCACAGCTGATCAGAGCTGCTGCTAACTCTTTTTTACGGTGCTGCCAGACTTTCCCCACGATATTTGTTTTCATAAAAATATTACTTTGCTAGTGGGCAATTAAATATCATACTCAGACACCTAATGAATTTCGGCGTAAATGTATTTCTCAATAACAGAATCATAAAAAATAGGATCATAAAAATAATAAACCACAAATCAAAGACCTACATGAATACAGACAGCGTCCTAAGAAGTTTGGGCTTTTCAATGTCAGTGTTGAATGTGTAGTTCCATAATAGTTGCCTATTCAATTGGATTTATTGAAATTTTGTAAATATACTTTAGGGAACGTACCTAAGCTACGTGATAACCACCCGCCGTATGTTCATAAATAAGGTTTTTGATAG
>JAWNPY010000325.1:0-13238 GCA_035078625.1 Scaptodrosophila scaptomyzoidea
AGAAAAAAAGGCATGGGTGGCGGGGTACGCCTACAGGCTGCTGTAGTCATTCGAATTGAAAAATTCAAATTGTTTTTTGTTAAGGAAGCTTGCTGCTATTACCCGAACTAGGATATTTTTTGTAACTGCAAAATTAAAAAAATGGCGAATTACAAAAAAAAAGAATTCAAAATTCGCAATTTTTTTTGTCGTAAATTTAAAAAAAACAATAGTAATTATTAAAAATTTTAAAAGATCCTAGTTCGGGTAATAGCGGCAAGTGTTTAAAATATTGTGTGAAAATTTCAGCTCAATCTGATGACTACAGCAGCCTGTAGGCGTACCCAGCCACCCAAACTTTAATTTCAAATTCGACTTCATAAATCATAAACTAACTATATTAAACTCCAATTATTTTTTTTGTATGGTTTGAGATATTAGCAATAGCATATAAAAAATTCATAATGATTGCATTTTATTTTCTATTTTTAAAATTTGTTTTTAAAAACTTCTGCATGCCCTTTTATTCACATGGTACTAGTACCTTAAATAACTCAAGACCCAAAAAGAAGAATCAAATATCCAGGGCTAAATTTAGAAATTTACCTCCCCAGGAAATTGAAATTGAACTAGTTTTAAATAGAATGCATTTTTCTGAGAGCAAATATTTAATTCAATTTATTTATTTATTAGAGTTAACTTTACTTTTAAAATGAAACTAACTCTGTTTTCTAAGGCCTTCGGCTGATTTTATTTAATTATAATTATAGAAATTATTGCTTTAAGTTTTCAAAATTTCCACCCCTCAGTTTATATGTTGAATAAACTACAATAAAGTCTGGAATTAATTAACTTTAAGATCCAAGAAGAGGTATCAAATATCTTAAGATTATTTGTAAAGTTTGGCTTATGATAAATATATATATTCTTATACCCAAATAGCAGATTTTAAAATTACAAGTTGGGGATGCAGAGAGAGAGAGAGAGAGAGAGAAGATGGCCAAAATCCAAGTCCAAGGGCAGGTTATCATCTAATTTTGAATTTTGGGCGCGCATATTTCGTTTAATGGCACTTTTAACAGCTGTTATATTTCTCTATAGAAGCAACCAACTCCTCACCTCTCACCTAACCACCTAGACACACTCGCACATATTTAAAGACATAAATAAATGTCAAAAAATGCAGATTACTTATTAACCCCTGTGGCGTGCCACAACTCCTCGTCTCGTCTCGTCTCTGGTCGAAGGTTTTTTTGTTTTTTTTTTTCGGTCGTCGTCTCAGCCGCGATATTATTCATTAATACAAAACCCGCGATGGAAATGGTGGCTCGGCTCAGTTGAGGCAGTTAACGTGCCATTCCATACCATTCCATTCCATGTTACCAAATCACACCCACCAGGCCAAACGCCCCACGCAGCGTTCGTTCGTTCGTTCGTTCGTTTGTTCCTTGCCTTGCCACAGAACACATTTTTTGCCACCTTGAAAAATGCCAAAGCCAAAAGAAGAAAAACCTAGCAGAACAAGAAGAAGAAGAACAGAAAATTATTAGCTCTTTGGTAATATTTTCTTGCATAAATTTTTGAATAATTTTGTTTTTTTTTCTATCTCTTTCGAACGCATGCATTTTGATATTTGGACCGAGTCTTTATAATTTCATATTTGGCAGTGGGTGGGCGATTATTTCAGGTGGGTGGGGATGATTCGACGGCGGCGGCGTCGTCGTCGCTTTATTTTCAATTTAACCCTCATTGTTGTTGTTGTTGTTGTTGGGTTTCTACGGTTATTTTTATACTTACATTTTTGTTGTCGGCTGCTTTTGCGTGTGGCATAAAAATTGAATCCTAATCCATGAATATAGATGATTATTATATGCCCCCAACTACCCCGGCCACTAACCAACATTACCCAACAAACAGCGGGATAACACAAAGACAGAGAGAGAAAGACAACAGATACAGTAAAAATCCCATTTTCAATGATGAGAAGAACAACAACGACAAAGATGATGCGGATGTAAATGCTGACTGACTTTAATAATTTTATTTTGTTTTGCATTTCGAGTTGAGCTGGCCAAAAAAAAAAACAACAAAAGAAACAAAACCCAAAATATACAATTCTCATTCAAACAGACAGGCAATTGCCATAAACAGAAATTTATTCCTTTTCTAGAATTTATCTACTCAAAATAAAAATACACAGGTTGGCATTTTTTAAAAAATTAACCAGAAATGTCACAGGAATCAGACTGCGTTCTTAAAAGATTTCGGTGATTCCAAATCTGAACTCAGAAATGCTCCATCTTTTAAGGCCACTGAAAATTAATGAAAATAATCTAAAAATGCCAAAAATGCTCTCGTTTTTGGTTCATACTAATTTTTTTTCTGGAAATCTCAATACATAAATTAAAAGTGCTTATTTTATGCTTCAAAAACTTGTTTAAGTTTTTTGGAACATATTTTTTAAATAATAAATCTTCTTCATAAAAGTTATTTAAATCAAAACAATCGTTTGGCAAGGTTCAAAGGTTCAAATTGTATATTTCATTAAATAAACATCAATTTTTAATGTTTGAAACTCTTTACTTTTTTTTTTTTTTTGTTTTGAAAATTATTATTAAAAAATAAATAAATATTTTTCATACGTTGTCAAAAATAAATAAATAATTGATAACAAAATTATAAAATGTTTGCAATTAAAACTACAACTAAATTACAAATGCATTACATTTTGGACATACACACACACACACACACACACACACACTCACAAATCACACACACACATATGCAGACCATTTAACGAGCAAATAATAATGACTGCCGCATTTGTAATAACAATTTGGTCATTTTGCTGGCCCGAAACGACAATAACAATTAATTAACAAATAAAATGTCAATTAATTTTACAAACGTTGAAAAGCAACAAAAAAAAAAAAACTTATATATATATATATACGATATAACAATAAAATTTACAGCAAACACATATTCAGTTTTTCTTTTTTCTGCTCTTTTCATTACACATACGCAATGTGGGCCGCATTGGTATGAAATGAAAATAAACAAACCGCGTTGAGTTTACAGCATCAGATGTAAAAATTTTCTCATTTATTTATGATTTCAATTTCAATATTAAAGGTGCATACATACACACACACACACAAATAAAGTCTGCCACCAAATGGTCAACCGAGCAAATCTGACCTATGAGGCCTGGCGGTGAAAACATTTTTTGGTATTTTAAATATTTAATTGAATGATAAATAAATTCAAGCTCTTCCGTATTTACAGAACAGAAAAAATACAAAACAAAACAAATAATAAAATAAAAAATAAAAGCGAGAATGAGACAAAAGAACATTGTAATGACTTCTTGCTTCATTGTTGGGAGGTCAAAAATCGGCTCAGAAGTGCAACAAAAAAAAACAAGAGAAAAAAAAAACCAATGACCGTGCCGTGGTCATATAAACATTTTAACAACACACACACACTGATAAATTGTGCCGCCATTTTGTTGGCTCCATTTTGTCGGCCGCAGACGCAAATGCAATTTAATTATTACATTTGGTTGGTCAACATTGTTTTTGTTTTTTTTTTTATTTTATTGTATTTACTTATTTATTTAAACATTTATTTATTGTATTTACTTTGGGGTGGCATTTATTTATAAGGGGAAAATAGGTTGATGGCCAAAAACTGCTCTAATTAAATACCAAATTGACAAGCTGTCCAATCCATTTATATATATTCCTGATCAATGCCTTTGAAACTTTATAGATCTCTGATTTGTAGTTATTTATTTAAACATTTATTTACTGTTTTTACTTTGGTTGACATTCCTGATCAATCCTTTTAAATTTATATTATACCATATTTGTATATTCCTGATAAATCATATCGGCTATGGAAGGAATGAGACTTGGAGTATATTCTATCTCTTTACTGGTTGTTTACATATTTTATTTTGCCATCAATGCCCCCTGGACTGTCTCCCTGTTACCCTGTTCCCCTTCCCACTGCTGGCTTTCTCATTTTCAGTCAGTATCATTTCCATTTCCATTCCCATTCCCATAGATATGGTATGATATTTCTGGCTAGGCCATTCCCTAGCGCTGAGTCCTGTCTGTGTCTGTGTCTTCTTCTGTGTGCGTCTTTTACATATTTCTTTTATTACTTTTATTATATTTCCGTCTTTAATATTTTGCGCATCGCTCGAGCTGACGGCGGCATCGCGTCGGCTTCGCTGCTGCAAAACTAATAAAACTTTATCTTTTTTAATATCGACTGGTGGGCACTTTTGGGCTGCCTGGCAAAGGTTGTTCTTGTTGTTGTTGTTGGTGGCTACGGGAGTTGGAATAATATTTTACAGCTCTGATGAGGGATGGATGGATGGATGGATGGATGGATGGATGGATGAAAAATGTGACTTACCAACAACTAACAAAAGTTCGAAATATGCTAAAAAGATGTACATGAATTTTGATTACTAAATATAATTCTAGGGATAAAATCAACCACATTTGAGATACATATATATATATTTTCATAAATTCTCCTTTTATTGGGACACACAAAAAAAAAACACAATAGGTAAATAGACAAAAAAAAAACATTTACAACATTTTCATTAGAAAGTCCTGAGAAATCATTTTAGTTTTCAGCATCTTTGGGCCAAATATATTTGGCATTGGGACTAAATCAGCCCGAAGCCGAGGCAGCTGTTGTCGATGGCGGTGGTCCACTTGGCGGTGGACCGCATCTACCACCCGCTGGCGGTGGACCAGATGGAGGCGGACCCGATGGTCTTGGCCCATTGGGCGGTGGGCCGCAAGGAGGCTGACCGCTCTATTTTTATATTGATTTAAATTATATTTCTATGCTCTGAATCTATTTTTTATATATATTCACTATACTCACCACAAGAGCTGTGCAACAGAGCAGGGCCAGGAATAGGCAAATCGAGTAGAGAAAACGCATTTCACGGGTTAATCTTGTCAATCTGGTAGACAATTTGAAACTAACAACATTTTGATCACTGTTCGGGGCATTTTATATAGTGACCGATTTCAGGCAACCTAGCGTGACAAATTGCCTAGTTTTTTTAATTTGGTTTTGGTGTGAAATTGTTGGGAATAATCAGTGATCATTTCATGGGCTAGTTGTTAATTAATTTCTATTTCTGTGTATTGCTCAATTATCCAATACACTTAATTTTATTTTCTATATACCACAGAACTTTAAATATGTTATAATTAATTTCAAAAAAACAAAAAAATCACACGTGTTCAAGCTAACGTAATTTAGGCGCGTGTTTGATCATATTAAAATGGATAACCATTGGAACGAACAAATAACTAATTTTGTTGTATTAAATAAATAAATAATAAACTCTCTCTCCTTGAGTAAATGAACTGCAAATGTTTCTCCTTCCAGGAGCCCAAGTTGACCAGCTGGTAGGTAGGCCTCCTTAAATACTTGCAACTAAACACCCGATCTAATCTCCAAACAGCCAAAGTCAAAGAAGAAGAAGCAGAGGCAACAGCTGTTCCTGTATTCGTATTACCGTGAGTCCTGTGGCTGTGGTTGTGTGTGTGTGTGTGTGTGTGGCACAGGGCCATGCAGTTCATTAAGCAATTATAATTACATGGCAACAGAAGTCGCAGCAAGGCGGCCAGCCAAATAACAGACTGCTTGGGTGTTGGTTTGGCTGGCTACGTGGCGTATGAGTAATAATATTAATAAGCCACATTATTTGGCTGGCATTGCTGCTGTTGTTGCTGCTGTTGCTTTTGCCACGTAGACAATGTAAAACAACACGGCGTATGCGTAATTTTCTTGTCGTTATTATTTTATGGCCGGGCAAGTGGAAAAAGTTTTTTGAGAGAGCAGCTTTTCTTTAGGATTTATGCTCTTAAATTTCACACCTTATTGCGTTGTTGTCTTTGCCCGCTCCATAGAAACAATTAGCGAAAAGCAACCCAATCCAAATTCCACATTTTAGTTCTTGTTGTTGTTGTTGTGTACCTTAATTGATGGCAGTCGCTTGTTCAATGGCTTGTTTTTTAGTCTAGTTTGTTTATTTTTGCATTTTGCGGTGCATTTTGGCTCAGGTTTATGTTGTTAGTTAGTTAGTTGTTGGCTCGGCTCAGCTCAGCCAGGTAGGATTCCAACTGGCCATAAAACTAAAAATAATAGCCGCATAACATTTTATCTACCGCAGTAATAAATATTCAGTTAATTATAGTTACAACAAACCAAATCTTTTAACCCATATATGAGAAATTACATATTCAATTCTTTATTTCAAGTAATAGTAAAACATTTAAATAAAATTAACATTTTAAAATCTTAAACAAATATCCATTTTATTTATGGCGCCTTCAATAATTTCAAATTTATCTTGAATGATTTTCCGTTTTAATGATTTTCGTTCAAGCTTTTCATGGCTTAATTACTAGAACAATTACAGCTATTATAATCGTTACAACAATGACTACGACTACAAAATAGAAAAGCGCACACATTTTCACTTAATCGTAACTTGTTTGTTATCTTTTACTTTTGATATTTTCAAAATAAATATATTTTTGATAGTGACATATTTTTCAAAAGTTTCAAATTGAAGAAATTATTACTGTTTTCCGGAGTTTATTTTTTTCCATATTTTTACTGATGTTTTGAGAATGTGGTTTAAAAAAAAATGATATAGAAAAATATTGAGTATCCAAAAAAAAAAAAAAAAATTATTTCTTGTCTAGAATTCATTAAAAAACATTATTTTGAAATTAAAAATTCGTATTTTCACCGAGTTTTTTAGTTTATTTTTGTATTTGAAATTCAACTAAAAACTACATATTTTTTTTTTTTTTATGCTGCAACAAAATTTAAACTCATTCAGCTTATTGGAACGCAAAACGTCGTTTCAAGAAAAAAGCCTTCAAGGTACCATGTAAGTAACGCCATCTATAGGGGTTTTTTAAAACAAATTTTAAAAATAGAAAATGAAATGCAATTGTCTTGAATTTTTTATATGTTATAGCTAACATCTCAAACTATACAAAAAAAATAACTTTGGTATAATTCTAGTCCCGTTAGTCATTGATTTATGTAATCAAAATTGAAACTAAGAAAAAAAAGAGGCATGGGTGGCGGGGTACGCCTACAGGCTGCTGTAATTATCTGAATTGAAAAATTCAAATTGGTTTAAAAAAAAAAAAAATGAATGAATGTTTCAAAAAAAAATCCAAATTAAATGTCTTTCAAGATTCTGAAGATAATACGAGTTCTAATAACTCACAAATGATATTTCTGCTATTTTTATATTTCCCCCCCGCCCCAAGCTCAAATTATTTCAAGTACTTTGAAAACTTTTCTATCGGCTTATTAACTCATTGCTGTGGTGTCAATTACCCACAAGAACAATGGCCAAAGACAACAACAAGTGAAGTGTAACAAAAGCCCGACAAATGGAAAATAAAAAATAAAAATGCATGGTTACATTACTTTTAAATTGTTGTTTAAACTCAGGCCAGTCAACTAACCAGTCAAGAGCTTAAAATTGCTCTAGAAAATACAAACCTCCCCCCCCCCCCCAAACTTTTTAACACCCTTTCTTCATACTCGCATTGTTCGTTACCCAGCAAACTCGCACGCGCCACTTTGTCTCAAATTTCTACAATTTGTTGTAGGTGTTGAAAAAAGCCGAACCGAACTCGCACCCGTTCTTATGAGGCTAACCCCCCTCCCCTCCCTGCAGCCCTATTTCTCTTTCTGGTTGCTACTCCTTCATTTTGGTCCTCTTGTGTTCCATCTGTAAGTCTTAAGTGTTGCTAATAATGCTTAAAAAGCGCCTGCAACTAAAAACACCAAAATGCTACGAGGGTTGATTGAGTAAAACTGGGTTGGGGGGGACTGGTGGGGAGAAGGGGCTTGTGGGGCGACCCGTACGACACTTTTAAGAAATTGCAAAGTTTTATTAACAAAAACAAAAGGCAAACGAAATTTGCTCTCTCCTCTGATCGGTTAAGGGTTGAGGTGTGTGGGGGGGAGGGGGGTTGAAAGAGGAACAATACTTTGATGCGATTTTGCGGATATTAGGTGTTAATTTTTCAAAGAGTAGCAATGAGTTTTCACTCTACCTCTTCTTTTTTTAGCCTTCTGCTATCATTGTTGCCATGGCTCTGGCTTTTGTAATTTTAACTGCTTTTGGTTAACACTTTTACGCATTGTCGGCTGCTGAGAGACAGAGAGGGGGGGTGGGGGCAGTGAGAGTAGGTGTTATTGGGGATGGATGGTGTTGTGCCTGCTGGGAGTCAGTTGGCTGGTTGGTTGGTTTTGCCATCGATATCCTAGGCAGCTGGCAAGTCATCGATACGCAGAAAGACAACATGAAACTTTTGCTTGGGCTTTCCATTGTTCTTTTTTTTTTTTTTTGGAAATTATTTTTGATATTTTTCTTTGCCTTCATCAGCTGCTTTTGTGAGTGGTAAACAAATTTTTAATTGCCCCCCAGAGGGGTTTTTTGTAGGAGTTTTTTCAACAGGCCGTGAGTTACCGTTATTGCCAGAGTTGCCAGGCAACGGTGAATGTGAATGGTCGGTGCCATTTATTGAGCATTTTAGCCTTTCATCGATGCTTTCAACCGAAATTATTTTCCTCATTTTAATTATTATAACCACTAAGTACAAAATACACACACACAAACACAAAATGAGGTTGACAGGCAATAATGATTGAAACAAAACAGCAGCGGAAGGACGAGAGGAGAGGATAAATTGAGGATAGAGGAATTGGTGTATTTTCAGGCCATAAACACACAAATTTTAACGGTTATGCTTTTGAGGGAATTGAGAAACTAAGGCTTTTGTCTTTTGTTTTTGTTGTTGCTGCTGATAAAGATAATTTTACTAAATGCTGATGCAAATTGAACATGAGAAAAAGTTGTCCAAAAAATGTCAATCTTTTAGAAGAGGTAAAAATTATTAAAGATATTTTTTTTGAATGCAAAGATAAATAAAATTATTATTAATTATAATTATATATTCGTGCTCCTCAGGCCAAACTTAGTAGAAATTGACTCATGAAGTGCAGGAAACATTCAAAAACATAAACCCAATTTGTATTAAAAAAACAACAAAAGCAGCTTTGTTAGTCACTTAATCTAAAAAATGTTTTTTGTTTTCAAGAATATTACTTTTAATGTGTCTAAAACAACCATCGCATATATATAAGTTTTGCAACCCATAGCGGTTTTTTTTTACCCCAAAAAGCCAAAAATGAGCATCTTTGGTATCAAATATCTTAGAACCAAGAGCTAATAAAATTTTTTCAATTGATATTCGTGTTCCTCAACACAAACTTAGTAGAAATTGACTCATGATTATTAGGTATTTGTGTAAAGTAGGTAAATTAAAATGTTTATTAATTTTTTCAGGATCATTTTCACTTCATTTAAATATATTGTAGTTTCAGTAATTTATTTATTTTGCTCAAATGGAAGGGTATTAAAAAAGGCATGAATCACAGTAATAGTTTTTTTTTTGGCTATTTTAATGAAATCTTGAAAAATTGCGTTAGGCATTTCTACTTGATTTTAATACTACATTTTATTTATTTTTTTAGTATACAACTAAAACATATTTATTTTGTACGGTATTTCTGCCTATTTATTTTTGCTTGTTTTTTTACCATTAAATCTTTTTTGTTTTTTTTCTTATTCCAAAGTTTCAAAAAAAAAATGTGTATATAAATAAAAATAAAATGCTATAATCTTATTGCTGTGACGCGTTGGTGTGCAAAATTTATTGCACTTATGGGACACGTACAAGCGACAACAACAACAACAAGAACAATGTATGGAAATGTCCCAAATGCTGTCCCGCTGACTTATCCTTGTTCTTATCATAATGCACACCTTTTCAGCCAGCGACGACGACGACGACGATGGAAAGCGACTACTCAGCCGCTGTTGACGCCAACAACGTTTACATAAATTCATAAAATTATTGTTGTAATCAGCATTATGCATTTGTAAAAAAAACCGCAAAGAGAAATATACACACACGTGTAAAAAAAAAAAAGCCCAAGTGGAATGGAGGGGAGTCTTTAATAGAACTCGAAATTTGCTTATGACTTCCGCCTACTCATAACACACACACACACACACACATACATACACATATATATTCAAGCATCCCCTCAACTCGTAATTATGCTCGTCTCACTTGATTTCGCCGTGTTGTTTCTGTTGTTTTTCTTTTTAATTATTTATATATTTTTAGGATATTTTTGCAAGCAGCCAAACAAACTCACACAGAATTCAAAGGCCTTTGAAGAGCTCACTAGTTTTTTACTTTTGGGGTGTTATTTGCATACATACACACACACACACGTACATCTGGCAAAGGACACGAGACAAAAGAGAGAACCTGCCAGACTGACAATATCTTTATATGTATGTATGTATGGCATATAGGTATTTATATGGGATACACTTGTATGGCTGCCACCCATTATTATCTCCTGAAACTCGCAACACCCCCGAAAATATATAAAAATACAAAAAAGTAAAACGTAAAAAAAAGCAAAAACAAAAATTACCGAATCCTCAAACCCTTTTTGGCATGTGTTTTATTAGGCAAGTTAATTAAAAGACATGAAATGAAAATAATTAAAAAATATATCTACACACACACACATTATGATAAACAGCAGCCTCAATCGTGTATGCAAAGTAAAAGGAGTTGCCAATGGAAAATGGAAAATGCTGCTACTGCTGGTTCAGTGAAATGGATAAGAAGCGTGTAAAAGATTTTCACTGCCATTCAGTTAATATATATTTGTTTACATTTAGAAAATTTTAAAGAGGCCACCAATACGCCAACTGCAAATACTCTTTATTTATATGTATATAAAAAAAAGTTAAATATGAATTATTTATATTTATTTTCAATATTTGTTTTTTTTTTATTTACGGAAATATTAATATGTGTAATGTTTCGAAATTAATAATAAATTATACCTATTAATTTATGTATGTTGGATACATTTTTCATACGGTTTTTATTTAAATTATTTATTTATTTGAAACAAAACCAATTAAAAAAAAATCCAATTCAAGGTTTTTAATCAATATCAAAATTTTTTTTAACTTTCATTTTCAATAAATCAGCCTGTTAATTTAAGTTAATTTTAACTTATTGAATTTATGAAATTTAATGAATTTATTGAGTTTTTTTTTTTAATTTATTGAAATTATTGAAATGATTTGATTTATTTAATTTATTGAATTTATTAAATTTATTTAAATTATTGCATTTATTGAATTTCTTTAATTTTTTGATTTTTTTTCGATTTATAAATACCTACATAAATAAAAAAATAAATAAATCTGATTTATTTAATTTCTTTAATCTATTTTATTAGCCAAGTAACTGACTGAATAATAAATAGTCATTTAGGCTGAATAAGACTCTCAATTCAAATTAAAGAACTTTGAAAAATTCCATTATATCATTTTGGTTTTTTTTATTATTATTTCTATAGAGTTTTCAGTTTCTCAATTTTTGGAAAAAAACAAAGCCGCCAACAATTTAAATACAAACACTCATCATTAAATGAAAGAAGTTTTTTTTAGCCACTCGACTAAAAATTTGTGAACCAAAAACTCTTGGGTTTGTCTAGTGGACCGGACGGATGGACTGCTGACTGGTTGGCTAGCTGGCTGGCTGGCTGGCTGGCTGGGCAAGCAACCACTTCAAAAATGATTTCATTCGCAACTCTTTTCTGATTCCGCTTTGACTCCACTCGGTTGGGTTCTACTACTCATTTAATTTTCTGTTCAATTCCACATTCGTTTCGGTGTTGAATTTTTAATCATGCACACGTTTGAACTCCCAGCCGGAGATGCCCGAAACTTCAACTTGAACACACCAAAATTCAATATGCAAGCCCAAGCGAACTGGTCACCAAAAAACTATGCACCACAAAACAGGTCAACTCTCAATTTTTTGTGTGTTTTGGGGAGGATGGCAGCCCAAGTCACCAAGTCACGACAGAAACTCCAAGGCCGAAACTCAACCCAGCCCAACCCAATCTGGCCACCCAACGGTTAAAGTGAAGCTCATTAAATAATATCCTTTTTGGCGCAAATGAAATGTTATGTTTGTTTGTGTATGAATCTGATGGACAAAAGAGGAGTGAGAATGGGATATGGGCAAAGTGGTTTCGATGCCCTAGCGACCAAGGAAACCAACATCCGAGCGAACGAGAAAGAACCACCCAACACCAACACCAACACCCAGACCATTAAACTGACCGAACCACCGACCACTGGGCGCTTATCAAAATGTTTCTGCTGTCGAACGGGTCGACTTTTGGGACAAGGACAAGAGCAGATGCGTTTGGCCTCTGAACTGTGACTGTGACAGCGATTTGGATTCTGACTGGTCAACACGTACGTTGCCCCCATTCCACCCCCCTCCCCTTTACCCTCACTGTCTGTCTGTCCCTCTCCCTCACTTATAGTATATATTGTACAAGGACAATTTTTGAAAACGTTTTTAAATATTAAAATCCATGACGATTTCCAACGTACCAAAAATTTCTCCATATAATTTTGTAGTTTTGCATTTGCCAGCCGCTTTTGGGTTTGAGTTTAATTGGGGGTGGTTATGAGTGGTTGACAGTGGTTTGGTTCCAAGAGAATGGATGGAGATGAATTTTACCAGTTGCTGTTGTTGTTGTTGCTGTTGGGGGAATTTCTCTGATTCTGTCGCACTGTGTGCGCATATTGAATTTATTTAATTAAGGGCTCCATATTCTATTTTTTTTTTTTACCCTTCTGTACCCTTTTCTTCTACCTTTTTATTATTTTATCTCATTATCTGCCATACACAAAAAAAAAAGAAAATAGTGTATGCCTCAATAACTTAATTTGGATAAAAAGATAAATCCTTGACTATTATCAAACAAAATTTCATCTAGATTCTTTCAATATTTAATTAATTTCACATTTAATTTTATTAACAGTAGAAATTAAGAACACAATAAGAAAAAACATCCTTTTTTTATAGCTGTTTTGTAGCTATTTGTTTTTTTTGTAAATTTTCAGGCAGTGCCCTCAATTAGAATGGTCAAATTTTCAGTTTTTTTTTGTTACTTTAATCGATAGATTAACAATTGAAGAGTACGCTGACCAAGTTTCAGACATTAATTCCAAGAATTCGCAAAGATATAGTGCCTAAAGTAAGGCCGCCTTG
>JAWNPY010000329.1:0-10418 GCA_035078625.1 Scaptodrosophila scaptomyzoidea
TCGTATCGCAAGACTCCCAAGTTTTGTCCCCAATTGGAGGCCACCAGCAATATTGAATGCGTCATTGGCACAGATCGTTTGGATTGCGTGAGACGCATACACAAGGGCACAGCACATTTTGGTGTATTAACTTCAGAGGATCTGGTAGCGGCCCGTTGGGCTGGAGTGGAAATATTGGTGACCAGTGAATTACGTTCATATGAGGCGCCTTTTGAATACGAAATTGTGGCTGTGGTGGACAATCAGGCAAATATACACACAGCGCATGACTTACGTGGTGCCAAACTGTGTCATCCTGGCTATGGTCTGGAAAATCATTGGACCGAAGTATTGGCTAGTGTGAGTTAAGCAGTTTAAACTAAAATAACTTTGGACTAATGAATATTCTTCTTTTGTTTAGTATTTCGAATCTGTTTTGGTTTCAAAGTCCTGTAATCCTGAAGTGACGATCACAGAAGATCGCATAGCTGCCTCGGCCAAGTATTTTGGGCCCAGTTGCAAGGCTGGTCCCTGGGTGCCCGATCCCAAACAGGATCGCATACTTAAGGACCGTTATCCTTCGCTTTGTCAGATGTGCTATGATCCTTATAGCTGTGATAGCTCCGACAAACATTGGGGCAGACGAGGCGCCTTGTATTGCCTGACCAGTGGTGGTGGAAATGTGGCCTGGGCTAGACTAGATGATGTGCGGAGTCATTTTGGTGTAAGTTTAACCAAATCTCTTCTAAAACTCAATTTAATCTCTTGCTTAACAGTTCACAGGCATTTCTGCCCAGGCAAATGCTACCGAGTACAGTTATCTTTGTGCTGATGGTCATTTGCAGCCCATAAATACCACACATCCCTGTGTTTGGGTGGCCAAGCCTTGGCCTGTGGTGGCCGCTCGGAATACTCATGCTGCTCAGGTTCAACGTTTGGTCACTGGCCTGTCGCACGATGAACCGAATAGCTGGGAAAACGCCTTGCTTAGTTTACTGGAAACTTATCATGTTTTCACTGTTCCCCTGGACAATGTCATATCCATTGATGACTATTTGGATCAGCCACCTGCCTTTCAATCTGCGTACAGTTTTCCTGAATGCAATCCTCCAAGATCTGTGGTGTTTTGTACCACTTCCATTATTCAGCACATCAAATGTTCCTGGCTCCAGGAAGCCTCTCAGGTTTATGGCATTCAACCGAATATTCAATGCGTACGCACATCGGGTCTGGCCAATTGTATGGATGATACAAAATACCAAAGTGCCGATGTGGTTCTCGTGGATCAAGAGCAAAGAGTTCAGGCTCAGAGGGACTACAATTTGATTCCCCTGCTCTATGAGTTTGCCCAGGATATGCATGAACGTTATGTTACTATTGTGTTGGTGAGAAAGGACTCTAAGTTCCAGAACTTCCAGGATCTGGAAGGAGCTCGTGCTTGTCTGCCCTCGTTTGAGGGAGCTGCTCATTTGTCTGTGTTGGAGACTGTCATGAATATGACTGGCAAAGTACAATCCCTTCATGATTATTTCAATAAGAATTCCTGTTTATGGGATCCCAAGCGGGGCAGGAAATGCCCCGAGCATTATCAGGGCGATGAAGGAGCCTTGCGTTGCCTGGCCGAAGGAGCCGATGTGGCCTTTTTGAGCTCTGATATCTACAAGAAATATGTTAGCGGCAATTTGACCTCGGATTGGATTATGCGTGGCAATCAGAAATCGTTCCGTGTGCTTTGTCCCTTTGGCGGCATTGAACGTCATTCGAAATTTGAGTACTGCTATCTTCACTGGACCACCAGGGGACATTTAATGACACACAATTCCACTTTAACTCGGCGCAATGAGATCTACAATACATTGCGTGATATGGATCATCTTTTTGGCAAGAAATACAAAAGCGACACGCGTCCTTTTACCTTGTATGGCATATTTGATAAAAGAAATAATATCATGTTCCGGGATAGCACAGATGGCTTGCTGGGCCTGCAGGAATTGCATCGGGACGAGGCCAAGCGTATAATGGAGAATATCTATGAAAGATATTCCACGCGGTTCTACATGACAAGATACGAAGCAAATGGAGCAACCGAGAGACTAAGAAACCCTATAAAAACTTTGTCTATTTCCTTAGCCTTTATTTTAGTTTGGCAGCTTAGTTAAGTCATTTGTCCATTTGTCAGTTTTTAATTTGTGATATTATTTTAAAACGTGCTCAATTTTCATTAAATTTAAACTCTAAACTTAAGAGCGCCACAAGCGGTAAAAAATAGAAGCCGTCAGTGTTGTGAAATCTCATTGGTTAGTCTAAGTCTAACCGGTTAAGCCAAGCGTTAAACTTTTAAAACAGCAATTAAAATCCAAGTATTTAGTATATAGCAAATAAAATAAATAAATATAAATACTCTTCAAAAGCAAAATGTTTTTTAATTTATTACTCACCTTTTCTTTTTGCAACCTTAACAAACACTGACGTCAGCTGTGCTGGCCGCTGTCTTTTGTTGTTTTTATTTTGTTATGGATTATTTTGGTTGCCAGGAGAACAGAAAATTGGTCACAATTTTAATTCGTGGCCAAGCATTTTTTATTTTCTATTGATTAAATATATACATAGCATTGCAAATTCCTTACGCTTTAATTAGTGTGTCTGCGGAAAAATGTCTAAAAATGTAACAAGCGCAGCAGCAACAAGCAGTAAAACAAAAGTAAGCAACAACTGGCAAAAGGCAAATTTTAGTGAATTGCAAATTGAAAGCACCTGCTTTTTTTATAGAGAACAACTTTTCTTTCACACTTCACTGAACTTGCTTTAAATAATCACTAGAACTGTTTGAGATCGCAATCGCAGTTTTCTATTAGACGCACACAGCCACCCACTCCACGTCATTTTTATTATGATCAATTGAAATTAATTAAATTCACTGATATTGATCGTACTTATTGTTGTTGTTGTTGATTATTTTCTTTATTTTTCTTTTTTGCTTTAATTTTAGTGTTGTAAAGTGAACAAGGCACCAGCTGATTAATCAAGCACCGTTAATTTTAAAATTTCACTTTGCTAAAAATAACCTTTGTTTCAAGACCAAATCGACAAAATCACCTGGAACAACAACAACAACTACGACAAAGGTTAAAAAACAAGACAGCGTGGAAAGCGAGCGTTCTGTGAGGAAAACCACAAAGGCAGCAACAGGAACCGCAACAAATGGCAAATCGCCGCCTTTGGCCTTGGCCAAAAACAAAGAGCGTGGGGCTGTGGTCGCTAAACACTCAACGCCCTCACCAACCTCCACAAGAACAGAAACAAAGCCACCAACAAGGACATTGCGTGTTGGCAAACAAGGAGCCGCTTCGCCGGTTGCACCAGTCAAAACAAAACCCAATGCCGTACTGGACACTTATCATAGTGTGACTGTGGCATCACCACCGCAAAAGCGCAAGCCACAGGCAACTAAACCAACAAGAGAAGCAAAAGAAGGGGAAATTAAGCAGGACAAAGTGGCTGCCCATCAACAAAGGGCAAGAACTTTGACGCGCACTTTAGATCCCGAAGAAGTTGTCGTACTCAAGCGGGAGTCGGCCAAACAGCGCAGTGAAACGGCAATTGAAAAGGAAGCAGTGAAACTGCAACCATCTGTGGCCTTTGAGGTGAATTTTGATAAGCCCAAAGCAGTGGAAACCGAATCAGACACTTATTCTGATGATTTTGAGTCATATGAGTCAGATTTTGAGACGGGTTCCAGTACGCCAGAAGAAGAGGAAGAAGAAGACAATGATGTGGTGGAAGAAGAAGAGGAAGAGGAGCCTCCGGTGCCACCAGCCAGTCACTCAAATATTCTGCTTACTGAAGCTGCCTCTTTAGACGTTGGAGATGAAGAAGAAGATTCGGAGCCTACTCAAAACCCCATTACAGTGATACAACGCGACAAGGAGCCAGAACGCCAATTGGATTCAGGTCACTTTGATATGCGTCGCCATCCCCGTCTATTGGACATTGCTTCGCAGTCCACACAAAATCAATTTGATAGTTTTGACACCTTCAGTACAGCCAACTCGGAGCAATTGGACTCAGGCATTAGCAGTTATGGCACAGTCACTGCGCCCTCAGAGCCACCAAGCAGCAATCCATCAGATACATTTTATGGCGGCTACGCTGATTTTGCACGTCGGCCTGTCATCACCCGACGAGGCAAGGAACTCATGGCTAAGCTGCGTTTTGATGTCTTGCGTTATGATCTGTTTGAAATGAAACCTTTAAGCTACGAGGGATATATGCAAACCTATGGCAAATTAAATACCTGCCAAATAAGCACCCAAACTCATTCTCAGCATATGCACGAAGAATGCCAAACAGAAGAATTGGATATGCGCCACAGTTGGACTCAGCATCCACCTTATTACGGCGGGGAGGCAGAGCAATTAGTTTTGAGATGCAGTGGCGAGGCTAGTGTGGATTTGGAAGCAAAACAAAATCTGGCAGCTGAGAATGGCATTCAAAAGAGTCTGCAACAAATGCATAATATACGACAGGCAGATCATCAGCGTTCACTGCAACAGCAGCGCCAAAGACTCACCAAGCCCACCGATTTTGAGCGGTTAAATGCTTTCCTGCACAAGTCATCTCTGCTCATGGTGAAACTTTTGAATGCCAATGCCACAAATCAACAAAAACAATTGAAAATATCTAATGGAACGTCAGCCATTAGCCAGGGTTATAAAGTGCTCCAAACTGGTCTGCTCAATGCCTTGAGAGTAAGTCGAATCTTTGGTGCCCAATCTTTGATGGTCACAGTACACGAATGCCCACCCCAAAGTGATGTTTATCGAGCAGATTTTGCCAATCTTTTGATGGTCTGGTCAGTCACGGATACTTCGAAGCCTTTGCGTTTACTTTCCACCTGGGCAGAGGTTTGCCGCGTGGAATTCTCCCAAGAGGCACCAGATATTATAGTGGCTGGTTTACGCGATGGCAGCGTAGCCATGTGGGACTTACGAGAGACTTATACTTTTTGCTCTAAATTAGATGGCCATTTGACGCACTTTGCTGCCACACAGTCGGTTGTGCCCAATTTGGAGACACCCTTGGATTTGGGCGCTGTGGTAGATGTAAGAAGTTTCAAGGCAGCCAACAAGACAGGCTTCAACACAGGCCTGGCTGCGGCACACAAGGCCATACAGGTGAGTTATCTGTGTACGCAATTTTTAAGCCATTTCTATAAGCTTTAACAATTCCAGTACGCCTCTTTGAATGACTCTGGCCTGCTCACCATTTGGACTCTAGTGGAAATGAGTAATCGTCTGGACTTGGCCTCATCAAATGCCAATGAATACAGTTCTCCCTGGGCTCGGGTTAAATTGCTTCAAAGTGCCATTTGCGATCTTCGCGCCTATGTGGAACGTCGCCTATTAAAAACTCAAAGTACTTATGACAAAACCAAGTCTCTGTTCCAAGGCAACATTTACAGCGATGAGCTGCTGCGTGAACTCAATGAAACGCAGACCGTGGCCACAGCTCTACAGGGCCAGGGCATGCAAGGATTGCGTTTCACCAGCATTGACACAGGCTGTGAACGCATCTATGTGTGCACCAATCGCAATTTTGTGCTCTCCTGCACCAAGAGCCTGAAACCAGAAAGATTCAATCGAATTGCTCTCAATGAGAGTCGCTTTCTCTTTCCCACTGCGCTGTGTGTACTTTCCAATGAGGATTTTCTGGCTGTTGGCTTATCTAATGGTTCTGTCATGATACTCAATTGTAACCAGCGTCAGCGTTTGGTCACCAAACTCACAACGGCTGCTCAACACACTCCACTAGCAAAGAGTGATTTGCCAGATCCTGAGACGGGTAAATCTTGTGCCATACAAAATATTATACTCAACGAGCGTCGCTCCTTTGATGAGACGATGCCAAATGACTACGAAATTAGGCCGGACACAGCTGCCTGTCTGGATATGATTAATCAGCCTAGGAGATCCTATGAGATGCGTATCTATGATCAGCAATTACTTTTGAGTGGCAGTGCTCTGCGTCAGCATCTTGTCCAGGCCTTGGTCCTCTCCAGCAATGGGTGGCGTTTATTTGCCTTGGCCAATGGTTCTATACGCACTTATGACTTTTATTTGGACAAGGAATTGCCTGTGGAAAATGAGAAAAGTTCTCGTGTGGCAGACATTGCCGTGGCACGAACTTCAATCAGCAATCAACATTTAATTTTACTTAATTACGTTGCTGGAAGTGAGGGAGGAGAAGTGCAATTGCATACACTCAATTAGAAATTTGTTATACACACAAACATCAAATTTGAATAATTTTTTTAAAATTTTGTTAAACAATTTTATGCGCAAATAAATTGAAATTTTTTGCAATTGTTTTGTGGTTTTTTCTATGGTTCTTATAAAAGTTGGGCCTATTTCTAACGATGTTTACGAAAGCAATTAAAAGTTTGCGGCGCAGAATTTTAATATATTTATATCCGAAAACGCAACTATTTTTTTATTTATAATATTTTGCTTTGCAGTTTAAATTTAAAATCCTTTCAAAAATACCTACTGAAAAAGTTATATATATTTTTTATGTTAAATTTTAATTTAAAATAACAATTTTAATTACTGTTCTAATAAAGCTTAAATGTAAAGGAAAAATTGACTTTTTGTAATTGGTGCAAAAAAAAAAATAATACTTTCTATAATTTCTATAATGTTTTTTTTTTATAATTTCAAGACTTCTTTCATAATATAATTAATTTTTAACGTCAATGTAATTATTTGAAACCTAAACCTTGTATATATAATAAATTACAGCTAAGAATACGATTTTTTAAATATAAATCTCAATATTTTTAGCCAAGTTTAAATTTGAACAGGATTTGCTTTTCTCTCAGAGCGACAAGAATTTTAGATTGAAAAATAGTTTTGAAAAACACTGAATTTATTAAAAATCTGACCTATTTATTGTTAGAACATATAAAAAAGAAACATAAAACACTTTAAATTGTTTCCACACGGAATCAAAATAATAAAACTTTAACACATTGAAATATTTTACGTTTATTGGTATTTATTAACAAAAAACACATAAATTCACATTACTTAATTACCTCGTATGTACAGTTTAATGTTTGTAGTTTTTAGTTGATCTAAATTTGCCTGTTTAGACCCAAAACACTGCCCGTTGCACCAAGTAACTGCCTCACTGTTTGCAACTCATCGCGTAAGGCCAAAACTTGTGCCCTTAAAATTGAATTCTCCTGCTCTAAAAGAGCAGCCCGAAATGCTATACGATCCTCACGAATTTTGCGAGCATCTCGTGATTTTTTAGCAGCTTCATTATTTCGTTTTCGTCGTTCGTAATATTTTTCATCCTTTTGGGCCTCGGGAATGGGTCGTTTTTCTCCGCGTGGTCGTCGTTGCATGAATCCTGGGAACATGCTCACTCGATTCAATTCCATTAAGGGGAATTCCAAGGAACTGGACAGGGTATGATTCGTTGGTGAGATATACTCAAAGGCAGGAAGAACAGAGCCTGTTTTAGCCGTTCCCAGGACACTCAATTGAGGAAATGCACTTGCCAAGGGCAGACGCAGATTATGAGGCGTAGGTAGACCAGCTGTGGCAGTCGGAGTTAAATATCTCTGCTCCAATTCCATATCCAGATCTCCACTGTGCAGAGAAAGCGTTTCGGTCACATCCAAAATGGGTGACTTACAATCATGATCCTGTTGGGGCATCATCTTTGAGTTTTTGATACACAAATGATATTCAAATTTGAAATACGTCCGTTAAACACATTGCCACGCCGACGGTTGTATTCTATCTGAGACACTTTGGCTCCTGCTCCTGCGCCAAGAATACCTGCTCGACTACCAGGCGTAATTAAAGGTTGTTGTTGTTGTTATCCTTGCCCTCCCTCTAGCAAAGTCTAACAAATCTAAACCCAAAAAAACCTTACCTACCATACACTAGCAGGTGGCTCAACTTACTACGCCATGGGCAGCCGCACCCCCAAAAGAGAGCTGAACTAGCTGATTCAACCAATCACGCAATGTTGACGGTAATTATTCGTCAAATACATGACACTTTTTCATGTTGAATGACATTTATTGTGCTGCTCGATTATAAGGACTTCATATAACTGGTTATACGCTAGATTATACACTCCCATCCCACCCACTCGGCCCACCATTGGCGTCCATTGGCATATTGACCACTTGGTGGTCCGTCCGCCCGTTATGGGTCGATTTGTGGTTGAGTGCGTGTGTATCGTGATTTGAGGGTGTTACTGCTGCTTTATGGCTTCCCAAGTTGTGGTTATATGTGGGTTTGTCAACTATTATGCAGGGCTGAAAAAACTTTGCCAACCAACCAATCAAAAAGCCCGAGGAACACTAAAATGGAGAGGGAACTAAAATGTAGAAATTTCTATTTAATTCTGGGTGTATGGAAAATATTAAGAGTATGACATTTTTAAATATTTAAGAGGTTAACAGAAATTAACTGTGATTTTCCTTAATTTATTGTACTACCCTGAAGTTTTAAGAAGTAATATGATTTTTAAAAAACATTTTTTAATCTTTATTAAACCGAAACATTTGTAGAAGCAATACTTTCAAAAACTCTATTAAATCAAAAAATACAAAAATCTATTGAAGTTTTCTGACATAAAATCATATTGATCCTTATAAAACATCGATTTCTTTAAAATATATTCGAAAACACAAAAAAAAAACAAGGAAATTTGTCACCTCTTTTGACAATTAAAAAGATTTATTAGACATTTTTTCACTTTTAAAAGTCTATAAAACCACAAATTCAAAAACTAGTTTAAATAAATTAAAATAATATTTTAAGCCTTAATTTTATACTTACCGAAATTAGATTTTTAATAGAGAATCTACTACTTATATATTCGTTATTTATTTAAAAAATAAGTCCGCAGTCTCAGAAAATGTGGAAACCTCAATAAATACAATTTTAAGAATCTTTTATGAACTTTTGAACTCTACCAGTTTTTAATATAGTAGTTAAAATATCAAAATCTTATTTATTGTTTCATCAATCAATATTTCCTTCAAACTTTGAGTAATTGAATATCAATTATTTTTATAAATACCTACATTTTATTTTCCTTTATGCAATGACTTTTCATTTTTATTCTCGTTCATTATGTTCTGTTACAACTTAACTAACTTATAAAGCGATCAAAATTTCTCCTTATCAGCATGACTACTCAACAAACTAGTCAAACTTCACCTATGGTTGTCTGTTTAGTAACTCCCTCTTTTTTTGGCAAAAATGTGAATTGTATTTTACTATATGCCAGCAAATTGTTTTACCCAAAACTAAATATGTCTCATTGTCTGCCCATTTAACTTTAACCCGTTGAGAAAGTGTCATCTGTTTGTTACCACCGGAAGTCACAGCGACAGTGATGGGTAAATTGGGTGAATCCTAACTCAATTTCATAATGTGTGCGCTAATTTATTATCTGTTGGCAAAAGTTTTATTCTAACCCTTTGTCTTTAATGTTTTTTTGCCTAACAAAGAATTGAAGGTAGACAGGAACCAAAAAAAGGGCAATAAAGACGAAAAAAAATGTCACTGATTGGTATTGCGTGCTTGGTTCATGACATGGAAATAGTTTGAGAAATATGTGTTTTTTTCCAGTCTTTAATATTTTGGAATCAAAGCCTGAACTTTCACATTAACCAAAAATAAAACTAATAATAAATAGCCACCTTCAACTACACCCTTGAGTATTGTCGACTAATGCATTGGGCTGGTCATTTGTAAGGACTATTTATTTATGATATTAGTCAAATTACCAGGTAATAAAAAAACTGAACATGTAATTGTTACAATATTTGTACAAGTTCAATGGATAATTGAAGATAAATAAAAATACCTTCACCAGACAAGCTGTTAATGACACCTTAAATTGGTTGACATTAACAAAAACTATGGAAAAATAGGGCAGGCTTTTTGTATACGTCTAGAAACAAAACTTGATTTACAATCATTTCACACAATACTTTGAAACTAAACAAACAATAAGTAAGTTGAAAAATGTTAAAAAATACTCTTATTTTAATTTTGTATTATTCTTTTAGCATGTGTGACGAATCGCCTATAAGTGACTGTGCTCCCACCACAGCCAGTCTCCAATCAAATGCCTATCACATGCATTTACCACTTTACATTTTGGATATGGTGAGAATCTTTCAGGATCATCCCAATTATGCTTGCGGCATCCAACAGGATCATATCATTCAAATGCTAGAAAAAGAGTAAGTTTTAAATAACTGCATTTATAAAATAAGTTCTAAATTTATTTTTTGTTAATAGGAAATTTGCCTGTGGTGATTTGGAGTCCCAAGTAAAGACCGCTTTGATTGATCTCACTTCCAAGGGTTTTATTAGATATATTAATAATGGTTACCGCACTCT
>JAWNPY010000330.1:0-13027 GCA_035078625.1 Scaptodrosophila scaptomyzoidea
GTCATATGGCGCCGTCGCAAAGCAAACCGCACGAATTAAGTTATAGACCCAATATTACCTATTGGTTTTGAGTAAATTGAATATTTACCTAATGTTAGTTTGAGCAAGAACAGGCAATTTAAAGAAAAAAGGAAAAGTAAATAGAAAAAGAATAGTTAAGAGCAATTGTTGAATACTATTAAAATCAATAAAAAAAAACTCAGAGGAAGAGTTAACTTCGGGGCGCCGAAGTTTATATACTTTTTTCAATTATAGGGGGCAATTACAGGGAGCAATTCGATTTTTTAAGCAGTCAGAGTTTTGTTCCAATTGGATTTTGTGATAATTCTAATACGGGAGACCGGGGCCAGTTGACAAAGTTTTTACTCAAACATTTTTTTTGGTTTTCGATTTGGAGTTGGAAAACTTCTATTTACCTCCTTCGAAAGTGTGTGCTTTTAGCTCGTACTGTGAATTTTATTAAAAATTTTGGTCAATTTTTGGAACAATGACAAATCATTTTCCGCAAGGCCAAAAATTTTTCAACCAACCCCGCGATTACGGGGCAAGTTGACAAAAAAAAAAAAATCATTTTCATTGTAATTAATGATGATGGAACTTATTGAAAATATCTATTAATTTCTTAATTTATTGTTTTGTTTATTTTATTGATTATTATAATTATTTATTTTAGGTATTAATTTAACAAAAACCTTTTTTAATTTACTTTTTTTTCAGGAATGTTTTCCCATTTTCATTTGACCTTTTTTTCTCAGCTTTTAAAGCTTTTAACACATTTGGTTCAGTTAAAACAGCGCTTTCCCTAGGGTTTCTTCCGCGCTTGTTTTTTAACCCATTCGATCCCAACCCCTTTTAAAATTTGAAAAGTTTGTTTTTTTTTTCAGTAATGCTAGTGAAATATAGCTAACTAAGAATAATGTTAAAAAAAAATTGAAAATTTTTTTCGGGAAATGAGTTTTTCCAGTTGCACTCAAGCGAGTACAATGGGCACATAGGGGGTATAAATTTTCGCATTCCAAATTATATTAAAATTTTTTCTTTAGAATTTGATTAAACAAAGAAAAATTTTTGAAAAATTTGTTCACATAAAATGTATTATTGGTTACTGGTATGGAACTTTTTAAAGCATTCTTTCTCCACGCAAAGTGTGACATTGCACAGTTCGCAAGCCCATTTGACCCTGCCGTGGCAAACTCGACAACGCAGTTGCTTATTAATGCGTTTCGGGAAGTGTTTATCTATATCTCCTGAGCCAGCGATGGATTTGGTGGTTGCCCGTTGAGTTGCTATGGAACGAACAGCATAGTATCTCAAAATGAAACGTACAACTTCCCTTTGGAATTGTAATAAGTTCATTTCCCGTTAATATCTAGCTCAAAGTTAGGTATACACATTTGTAGACAAAATTTCAAAGAATCCAAATCACTTTTTCGTTTGCAAAACCAATTACTCAGTGATTTTAAAATATTTTTTAAAAATTGTCATTGAGCATGAGCCACAAGTTGTGGCAAGTCATAAATGGTCATGGGTTTGCCCGGATTCGAACTCATCCAAGATTCTGAAGCAAAATTAAAGAATTTTTTGAATGGTCCATAAACGGATCGATCCAAAGGTTGCAGCTTATGGCTGCAGTGAGACAGAAAAGACAAGACGGTGACACTATTATTCGATAGACAAATGGGACGAATGATTGTCCAACAGAAGTAGAATTGGCTTTGTTTTGGATGGACGAGCGAATTTCACAAAATGGTTCGCGAATGTAATAAAATGTGACTCGACCATCCATACAGAGGTGTTCGCTACTCCAATGCTTCCTCGAAGTGCGAGGTACTCGAGGAAATATAAAAGTAGGGGGTATTGAATTCCCATTTGCCGACACTGCCACTCCAACTGTAACTAGTGTTCCACGTTCCCCTGAGGTCATTTTGACTACTTGTTTGGATCCCTTAGGGGCAACAATGTATTGTAGCTTTTGCACAGTTGTAACGCCAGTCTCGTCAAAATTCCATACATCCGCGGCTTCGAATGTGTTTTCTTTGAAAATATTTGTTAATGTGTTGAAAAATTTCAAAATATTCAATTTGTTAAAACTTGAAGCTCGTGCATGGCTGGTCGCTTCTGGTGTTCTTATATACAAATCGTTGTGGCGTTTTAAAAAACGGGAAAACCAATCTTCTCCTGCCATTAATTTGTCATTCCATGTTTCTGGCGCCTTAATATGCAACTTATTGCAATAATCGAAGGCAAGTCGACGAACCTATTTTGGAGACAGACCATAACATATTGTTGCGGATTTCTTCAAGTAGTTCACTAAACAATTTTCTTGCTCGTCCGTAAAAACCTACAAAAGAAGAATACAAGAGCTATTAAAAAAAAATATTCAGCTAAATTATATCTACCTTCATTTATTTCACTATTCAACAAAATTTAATTACAAGAAAGATGATTCGTGATTCTGAAATACCTAATTCCCCTCAACATTCTCTCATGCCTAACATTCTCTATACGAACAGTTTCTATGTAATAACATATTGTAAATAAGTCTGCAATTACGATTGAGACAAAAGATGAAGCAAAGATTCTTTTAAAATTAATTATCAAGCAATGCAATGTAAATAAGGAGAATGCAAAACTAAAAACATTGTGAAATTTACTTTCCAGCAAAAACGAAATAGGAAAAAATAACGGCTTAACTGTAACCATTGCATTGCTTGCTGAATACTGCTGTACCCTAAGTAGAGGTGACCCAAAGGTCAATAAAAAAAGCAAATTTTTTACTTTAAATTAGTTTGAAAAATTTGTGCACTTGATGGTTTTTTTTATATCCAGTTTAAAGATTTTTGATTACACCGAGAATAGTATTTTCGTCGTTTTTAGATATAATTTGGTAATATCTATCATGGGTTTTCAGTGGAACACCGAACTCCTTCGCAACGCGGTAAATTGGCAATTTTTCCTTTACAATTTTTTCCAGAGCCTGCTTAATGACATCGGAGGGCGTGGATCCCCTTTCAGTTTTTCTTTTATAGGTGCGCATTTTTATTAAACACTTTCACTTTCACTCGTTAAATCCAAATGACTTTGTTCAAAATAGTGCAGGCTATTTTAAACTTTTTAATATGTATGTTCTTATCGCGAAGTAAAGTTTACTCAAGAAGCTAAAACTTCAAACGGGACTAAAAGTTTGAGCTCAAAGTTTAGTTCAGTACCTAACTATGATCCATTTTAATCAACTTTGAACGAGCTTTTAGTAAATGGGTGCTGAATTTGCTAAATATTATGATTGGAGTCTTAAAGCTAGTTTAATTAATGTACAGGCGATAGAAATTCAATTCACAATTATTTGTCAACATGCCCCGGACCACATTTATCAACTTGTCCCGTCCTAGTTTTTGACAATTGGATCGTTCTTTAAATTAAAGAACACAAATTTCACGCGAACTCACTTTTTTCAAAGGTTTTGGAATGAAGAATGAAAAACTGTAAAGAGTTTGAATTAAATCGATAATTCATAGATAGAAGCCACAAAAGTATTGAAAAGTTGATATTTTACTCAAGGAGGATAAAAACAGTTTTACGTTAACAATTTCTACATAAAACTGCGAAGACATGTAATGTCTTTGTAAAATATGAATAACAACTTGATACATATATGTTGATTTTAGGGGCGCTGTGCCTACTTTCGCCTAAAAAAAAAAACGGCATTTGTCAACTAGCCCCGGTCTCTCCTATATATTTTTTTTTTTTTTAAAGTATGAAAACATAACAGAAAGAGCCTGCTGAGATTGGAAATTTTGAAAAAGTTTTTAAAGCAAAAATCGATTTGACCGATCGTTTGTATGCCAGCTATATGATATAGTGGTCCGATCCGGCTTGTTCCAACAAATGAGGGACTAGTTTGCACACATACAGAGGGACAGAGGCTAAATCGACTTCTCTAGTCCCCCTGACCAAGATTTGGGTAACTTTGGGGGGGGTCTACGACGTCTCTTTCTATGTGTTACAAACTTCGTGACAAAATGAATATACTTTTTTTTTTTAAAAAATATAAAAAAAAAAGAGAGAAGAGTGTGCAAAGAGAAAAGTTTCATGAATATTTACGAATTAACACAAAGATTATTAGCAAAAGGAACCCATAAATAACAGCGAAAATCTAAACCGAACACAAACCACGCACTAACTATCGTTTCTGTTTTGATTTGGATGTTTGTGATCCTTTTATTTTGTTTTGCACACATCAATATTAACCTATTTGAAATCAAAAAACAAAAAACCCAACAAAAACAACAGTTCTAATTCCTGCATTTCTATGTTTCTAGTCTATCTATATCTTTTTTTATTTTATATTCAATGTTTTGTTCTATTTTTGCACATATATCGATAAACATTTAAACATAAATTGTAGATATAATCGCATATGTACGTAGCATCATTTATTTTTATTTTTTAACTTGAATTGAACTTGTGTTGGATTTATATATTGAGATTCTTTTAAATTAAGGAAACAAACAGGTTGAACGAGATTTTATTAGGATGTGTTAAGGAGTTTTACTTACAATAGCATTATTTATTAAACTTATTAGTATTATTTTAGTAACTATCATCGTTAGTATTTAGTATTTATTCCATTTGTGTATCATTATTAAATGCAACCATGCGAGCCAGGCCTGTCAACGCGGCCGGGTGACAAATTGAATAAAGTTTATAACATGCAAAAGGATCGGTTTTGTTCTTTGTTATTATTATGGGAACCTGCCTCACAGATAGGTTAGTTTTTTTGGTTTGAAAAATGCAGTTTGTACTTGGATTTAAGTCATGAATAAATGGAAAATGTTTATTATGTAGTAAGTGTGTTGTAGTGTCTCTATTTCCTGTAGGGTAAATTAATGTAATGTTTTGGGATTTTTCCACGTGAAAACGGCAAAGAAGGGAAAATCAAAGGTAGGGTGGGCACAGAACCAAGCTACCTGTCGATCATAGCAGCAGTAATAATAATTTTTGGTATGCGTTTATTGCGCATATGCCGGCCCAAACAGTTACTTTTTGGCCTTGTAAGTTACTTCTTGAATTTCATGAGGATTTTCAGTACCCCATATGCGGCAATTTTGCTTGTTAACACCGCCAGATAGGGTAAAATGCGCCTCGTTTGTCATCAAAACTTTCATCCAAAAGTCTGGCACAGTTTCCAGCATTCGGCCGACTTTTTTGCCGTATTCTACGCGACGCGGCATGTCTGTGGTGCATATTTTTTGAGTAATTTGTATTTTATAAGGAAACAAGTGGAGATCGTCCTTCACAATTCGCTGCGTAGTGGTTTCACTGACGCCCAACTGCTGAGCCCGTTTGCGATATGAGGTTTTTGGGTCCTCAATAACTTCGTTGGAACGCCTTGGACGTGGGTGATTGTAGGTCTGATTACCCACTCTTCCATGATCAAAAAATTTTTAGCCAGCGCCCGAATTGTATTGTCGGAAGGCGCTTTTATTTCGGGATATTTTGCCCGATACGCACGTTGAGCGCTTATTTTCAATGAACATAGTCACTATTTTGGCACGTTTTTTCGGAATGAAACGATCCATAGCTAAATTCCGAAAAGTGCTTAAGTAAGTCAATCGGTAACCAACTGTCGAAGTTATTCAATTTTTAAATACCGAAGCTACAAATGGCGCACCTTGTATATCTCAATCTACCTAATAATCTATAATTTTTAGATAAATATAATTTTAAAATATATATATTTCAATATTAAGGGTGATTGTTAAATTGCCTGATGCATTAAATTATAAGCCAAGCTTGTTGCATTAAGAATAATTTTGATAGTAAGTCAGCCCGTACATCTCGAAAACAGGATCAAATGTATCAAAATCAAATATATGAAGAAGTGGAAGGATTCCTTTATGGCCCAGAAAACGCTGTAACTCACTCAAACTTAAAAATTTTTTTGTTTCAATGCGATTTAAAGCATTTTTTGGTCCCGCTTCAAACGCTGTTTTCTCCATATACTTATAAGTTTTTCACTTGAGTTGCAAAAGGCATGAATTATTATTATTTTTCATTTTTTTCGTTATTATTTTCAAAGACTAATCGCACGAAAACCAGGTACAGGGTATTTCAAACTCAGAAGCACCCGAATTTAGCTTTTTCGCTTTTTTTTTTTAATTAGTTAATCAAAGAAATGTGACGTAAAAAAAAAAAACTGAAAAAGATTATACCAAAGTCGGCTACGCCCACTTTTTAAAAATTAGCTTTATGTGGATATACGTTGCAAGTTGCATTTTGTGATGTACCAACACTGAATGGGGTATGTGCGTCAAATTACCTACGAAAAAGTTAGCTACGATTTTTGGTGGAACGCTGGAATTGGAACAAATTTCGTAACTATTTTTTAAATTAAAGTATTAAATTAACTAGAGACTAATTAAAAATACTAATGATGCAGAATGGAAGATAATTAAATGAACTATCGATAAAAAATGTGTTTTATTTAATTTCATCCATTTTAAGTGATTTTACAGGAACTTGAAATATGATTTATGTAATATCATAGGCCCCAAGAACTCGTCAAGCCATAGACGATATGCCATTTTAAAGCCCCATGTCTAAGCCAATTTTGCTCCAAATTTGATTAAATTCCTACGGTCAGATTTTGAGAAAATTATTTAATTGTAAACCAACCTCCATTTTTCCCCATACAAAATTCCATTACAAAATTTTTGGTGGAAAATATTTTATATCTTGGCCCAGAGAACTCGTCAAGCCATAGTCGATATGCCATTTTAAAGCCCTATGTCTAAGCTAATTTTGCTCCAAATTTGATTAAATTCCTACGGTCAGATTTTGAGAAAAAATTTGTTTTCTACACTCATTTCGGCAAGCTTCGCTGGAAAAATGCATGAGGCGCCATCTACATATTCTTTTGTTAACAATAAAACACACATGTATGACCAGGTTTTGCAAAAAAAAAAACCCAAAAGCGCCAAGGGTGAAAATTCGTAGCTAACTGTATAGGGAGTCCACAATATTATTTCGTGCTATAAAAGATGTGCAACATTATGGGGAATAATTGTCCCCATCTTTTACAATTTGTTTCATTAAAGTATTCGAAGTGATTTTTTAGAAAAATGGATTTTTCTATTTGCGTCCATATTTAAATTAAACATGTGTGACCAGGTTTTCTTAAAAAAATATAAACCAAAAAATAATATATTAAAAAAAACATAGGGTCACACTTTCGTAACGGGGAAAGCAAAAACAAAAGAGAAGTGCGTTTGTAATTGTGCGTTTAAGATATTTTGCTTTTTCTTTTATTAAAAATATACCAAACTGGGAAGTGCCAGAAATTGTATTGAAAAGCAAAAGCATTGTCTGAAGAATTGCTAGAATGAATCCATATCAATATTATATGGCTGCGCCCCAACAATGGCAATTCGTACCCACCCAAGTTCCCCAAGTTCAATGGGCACAGCCTGCGCCATATTTTGGGCAATGGGCTCACGCATCCCCAGTGCATCCCCAAGCCCAAATTCAATGGCTGCAACAACCGCTGCCGGCACCACCACCACCGCCGCCACAGCAGCCATCGCTGCATCGGAACTAAAAATTACAACAAACGAAGAAAAAAGAAATTTGATGCAGCGGTGGCCAAGGCTGCAAAAGCCTTATTCGATAAGGAAAAGCAAAAGGAGAAGGAAAAAGAAAAGGAAAAGGAGAAGCAGGCCAAGTAAGTTTTTTTTTATTTTAATATTTGATTATCTAATTATTTATTAATTTAATTTTTCGTTTTGTAGATTTTCGATTTCATTTTTCTTTATTTTATTTAATTACATTTTCAAGTTTTGTTTTGTCACGGGTAAGTTTAAATATACATTTATATAATTGTTATTAATAATGTAATTTTTCTTTTTGTAGATTTTCGAATCCATTTTACTTTATTATATTTAATTACATTTTCAAGTTTTGTTTTGCCACGGGTAAGTTTAAATATAAATTTATATAATTGTTATTAATAATTTATTTTTCCTTTTTGTAGATTTTCGAGTCCATTTTACTTTATTTTATTTAATTACATTTTCAAGTTTTGTTTTGCCACGGGTAAGTTTAAATATACATTTATATAATTGTTATTAATAATTTAATTTTTCATTTTGTAGATTTTAATAATACAAAATTTGCAAACAAGTGCTGAATCCAATTCAAACGTTCTGTGCTGCATTTAGGTGTAATTGGAAGTTACATCGAAGTTGTGATGAGGAAAAGCAGAGTTTATATCTCAAGACTTTAAATGCTTGCTGTGTGAATTTGGTAATATAAAAACTTACTTCAAAAAATCTTTCCAAATGATTTAAAATGTGTGTGTGTTTTTATAGGAAAAGCCCAACAATTTTGAGGGTTATTCTTTGGTCTCCTTTATACTGGTTGAGCTGGTCTCTACTGATTGCATGTACAATGGCTTGCCCTTTCCGGATAAGGAATTCAGCAATGGTTTGCATTGGCGCAATGCCAATGTATCCCGAGTTTCGCCTCAATATGTGGACACTTTTCGTAATTTAATGCAAAGAAAATTGGCCAAGTTGAGACAATATTAACATCAAATGTTTATAATGAATGAATTGCATCCAAATTTAACAGCAGCTGCGCAAAGTATTTAGTTAGTTTTAGTTTTAAGTATTTTAAGTGAAGAAAGTGTGTGAATTAAAAGCCGTTTATTTTTTAGAATTTGCTTTTTTATTTGAACTACCGTTTCAACTACTTCCACTGACTACCGTTCTTCTTCTGCTGTGAAGCTTGGTGATGTAGGTCAGAACATATACAGAAATTCTCTTCCAGGTTGGGCACATCTTGGACAAAACAAAAACTGGCTACTGTCTTTGGATTTCTTTCGTCTTTTTGAGTGCTTCAAAAACAGACACACACATAACAAAACGCCGAGGAGTGTGACCAGTTTTTTTTACACATGTGTAAAAATGTGTACTTGTAAAAGAAACATGGGGCCACACTTTTCATAACGGCAAAAGCAATGCAAAAAAAAATTTACAGTGAATTAGTGCGGTTGCGAAATTGTAATTTGTTTTCTTTTGTATTGTATTTATATATTTTAAATATATTTAACAGTAAATATAAAACAAAAATACATAAATTTTACCCTCGTTCACATAAACTTATACCAAAAAATATTAAATTACATAAACAAAAAATTTTACAATGACAAAACACAGCTCGAAAAAGTTAGTAGTAATTGCCATTTTAATTGTTATTAATATCATTGTTTTTGTTATTGTCATACATAAAAAGAAATATACGTACATATAACTATGCGAAAATGTGTGTGTGCTTAAATTAAGTTTTCTGTGGTTGGCACGCGTTTGTGACCAATATTATTTATTGCCTTTCTTAGAAACCGTGTGTATGTATGTGTGTATGCATATTCCTTTTTATTCTTATGCATCTCTTGATTTCGGTTGAAAATTTTGTTTGTTTGTTTTTAGTTTCCATTTTAATTTTTAAAAACTCACTTAATCAACCATTGAGCTGAGCCACAGTGGCTCAAAGCTTATTTTACGCAGTAATTTTTTTAAGGGGGTATTTTGGTGTAGAGGCATAAAATTAAGGTGTTTTTTCGAGCTCGATAGAAAAAAAACAAAATTATTTTTGGAAGTTTAGATTTTTATTTATATGTTTATTGATGCTTTAAGAATATGAGAAAAAAAAATAATTTCTATGAGTAATAGGTCGGCAAAGTTACGTCTAAAAAACAAAGATTGTCGAAAATATTGATAAAATCCGATCTCCTTTGATTTATCGGAATATTCGACATTTGTGGTGTAAGGATCCATCATGCAACTATTTTAAGTTTGATGGTACTGTTACTGTATTCAGCGGTACCACGAAAACAACTCATTCACAAATCTTAAAAAAACCATCGCAGTGCAGAGCTATAAACAGATTTATGGAAAAAGATTCCATAAGAAATTGCACTGCATATGAACAAGGATTAAAAAAAATCAATCTTTTAAATGTATCTCTAGCCCTGGTAGGAAACAACCAAATGACTAATGAGAAACTACCATTTTATAGAAATTTAAAATCGGAAGAAAACGCTAAAATGGATTCTGAAGTATTTTTATGGGATAAGGAACACATTCAGTTGTTCTTATCTCATATAAAATCTGAAACCCTACATATGGATGCTACAGGAAATGTGGTTCAACCAATGAATTTTATTAAAAAGAGAATCTTTTTATATTCATGGGTTGCTCATATTCCCGAGCATCATATTATATTTCCAGTAGCTCATGGAATTCTTTCGAATCATAGCTTAAATGATATCGGAAGATTTATAAGTGAGCTACGAAAATGTTGCATGAAAAATAAAATAAAATAGCCTATTTGCAAAAGAATAATAACAGATGTTAGTTTCGCAATAATTGAGGTCATTTTAAAAGAATGCAACAACATGAATACTGGAACATATAATGAAATATGTTTCAATTATTTATATGAAAAAAAGTAAAGTTTTTCCAAAAGTATGTGTTCAATTTTGCACAAGCCACTATAACAAAATAATGTGTCGTAATATCGACGAGAAAGTTGGCTTTTGCAAAGTTAAATTAAGTTCATTTCTAAGAAATGCACTGGGCTATGCGTACTCCATAACCCATATAGGAGAATTAGAAGAATGGTTTACAAATTTGGCAATCATTCTTCTTTCTCCAAGTTTAAATGAATATGTGAGTAGTGCTGTCACATATTTCGACAAGATATGTGTCAGTCCGAAAACATATAATATTAATGAGTATTCGGAAATGGAATTACCCAGCAAAGATGTTCAATATCCAACTTTGCAGCCCATTTCTATTAATAGTCCTTTCAAACAAATTTATAGGTCAAATAAAAAGTGAAGACCTATTTTTATTGCAAAGGCAGAATTGGCTATCAAATCGTATAATAGATGTTTGCCTAGCTGCTCTTGTATATGAAAATATATATATGGCAATTTTATAAATTTATCTTGCCAATTAAATGATTTATATTTACAAAATGAGGAAATTATTAAGGATGGTTTAGAAGTTAATGTCATTTTATAATTCCTCATTGCTATGGCAACCATTTTTAAGTTGTAATAATAAATCAAATGATTTTGGAGCTAATAGTTTTGGATCCCTTTGGGGCAACTATTAAATCCAAAGACTTTGAAAATTATTACCATGGTGGTGTGGAAAAGAGTTCGTGAATAGATTGAATCAGAAATACGTTATGATTATGAGTTACTCTAATAGCCAAATAATCATTCTGCTGATTGCAGCAATTTATTTTTTGTCTTTCACTTAAAAAATTAATAACTTTGTAAGTTAAACTAAATCAAAAACAATATAAAATATACCTAATATAAAAACAAATTTATTAAAATACCTAAAAACAAATAACAGACTACACTTAATTTAATACTTAACTATTAAAAAAACAGAAGAAACATTTAATAAAAACACTTTACAATTTAAAAAATAGTTTTACCTCAAATGAACAATGACTCATTAGCAAAGTCATTTTCAAATAAACATAGCATTTCATGGGCACAGTTTCCTGAGCCCATTGAGAGCTCAAAGCATAGACAATGGCATAATCCGAATATTTATTACAAATCGTGCCGTATAATTTTTTAATGCTCGGCGGTACCAAACCATCATTCACAGTGATATCCAATTCCTTGTGGTTTAGATTTTTCGGAGAATTGGTAGTGGTCGAATCAATTGAAGACATCACGTATAAGTTGGTTTGTCAAACTCAAATTGTAACTCGTTCATAGCTTCTGCTTGTCTTGGTTGTGGCATTGGTGCTGAGGGCACAAGCTGGTAAATTTAAATGATCATCTCGACTGGAACTGGTGAAGCTGCTGCTGCCAGTGCGCTAAATATAAAATCTTTTTTTTTTTTTGCAAAACCTGGTCATACATGTGTGATTTATTGTTAATAAAATAATATGTATATGGCGCCTCATACATTTTTCCAGCAATGATTGCCGAAGTGAGTGTAGAAAATTATTTTATTTTTATAATTATTTTCTCAAAATCTGACCGTAGCAATTTAATCAAATTTGGAGCAAAATTAGCTTAGACTTGGGGCTTTAAAATGGCATATTGACTATAGCTTGACGAGTTCTTGGGGCCTATGATATTACATAAAACATAATTTAAGTTCCTGTAAAGTCACTTAAAATGGATGGAATTAAATAAAACACATTTTTTGGGGATAGTTCATTTAATTATCTTTAATTCTACATCATTAGTTTTTTTTAATTAGTCTCTAGTTAATTAAATACATTAATTTAAAAAATAGCTACGAAATTTGTTTCAATTCGATCGTTCCACCAAAAATCGTAGCTAACTTTTTCGTGGCTAATTTGACGCCAATTTGATGGGCAAGGGCAAAAATGCTGCCCAGTACATCCGTGGAGCTGTAAGCGTCTACCAAACGGCAGTGAGGCGGAGGAGAACAGCAATTGTGCCAAAATAGCTTTGCAAGTGAAAAGCGAAGCCGATAAGTTTGATCAAGGCCAAAGAAATAATTTAAAATTCAAATATGTTTTTGATTAGATTTATTTTGTGTCAATATACCCCTATATTTTTTTTATAAACTGTAAACTTCCAGTTTAAATTATGAGCTAACAATACGATTGGCAATGGCTGCTATGGCCTTCAGCCTTAATTTGTGTACTTATAAATATATATATTTATATATTTACAATATCATTTACTAAATTTAATAGTTAAGTATAAAATTAAGTGTAGTATGTTATTAGTTTTTAGGTATTTTAATAAATTTATTATTATATTATATTTTATATTGTTATGAAGAGTGTGACCCTCTATTTTTTATTTTGCTTTCCCCGTTACGAAAGTGTGACCCTTCGTTTTTTTTAGTTGATTTTTTTTGGAATTTTTTTTTTATAAAATCTGGACGCAAATGGAAAAATTCAATTTTCTCGAAAACTATACAGAATAATTGAATGAAACAAATTCTAAAAGATGGGG
>JAWNPY010000335.1:0-12715 GCA_035078625.1 Scaptodrosophila scaptomyzoidea
TTTGCAATTTTTCTTATAAAAATGCTCAAGCCTTGAAAAACATGTTGATTCTCGTCATGTCCCACTGTAATGTCCACTTTGCATTACAGTGATAAAAAATAGTCTCTATTTGGTAAAATATGTCAAACGTGTACATTCCAATAAAAAGGATCAAAATAAAAAAAAAGGATTAATCGCTTGGAGCAGTACTAATGCTGACAGGGATTTGGATGTGGTCGATCTGTGAAATGCATGGCTTCATGATGTTCCAAAGCCGACATCTTATTAAATCGTTGGATGTTTAACACTTTTTATTTATTATTATTATATGCGTTTTCCTAAAATGCTTATTTCAAAAAAAAATTATTGATTGTCTTTTCAATAATTTCAATCAAATGGGGGGGGCCCCTAAGCCTTGCTTTTCCGCCCACTCTGAATTTTATTCAAATTCATTGAAATCTAATTCTTAGCATAAAAAAACATATTGTAAGTGATTTTGAGGTAAATGGTGGAACATTGAGGTAATTAGGCCGCTTTTTTGCTTTACTATTTTACAAGATATTTTCAAAAATTAACGATCAATTCGGTTGAAGTTCGCTACCCAGGATGTTTATGGGTCACTCAACCCGATAGTGAAGTTAGATTTTTGAAACTATATCAATGGCGAAAGATATTCGGAAAAATGTTGGAGTACATATTTATGTAAAATTGTTCAGAAACATTACAGAAAAATGTAAGCTTACATGAATGTATTAATCTCGAGAAATTGTGTAAAACTTCTTCGCCATATCGAATTTATAGATTCTAACTTCGGAAATGTGTTCAGCGATCTAAAAAAAACCCAGAGTAATGAAATTCAAGTGATTTAAGTAACAATTTTGGGAACTATTAAATATATTTTAAAAAAATAAGCCAAGAATATAACGCTTTTACTGGCTCAATTCACCTCCGTTTAACTCAATTTCACTTGGAATCTTATTCTTTTGGTTAACAAGTAGATAAAAATTAGTTCAAAAAATATTCAGAGTGGGCGGAAAAGCAAGGCTTAGAGGCCCCCCAGATTTGGCACGTTGATCAAGAATTCTAATCTGCACCCAACTAATTTTCAAAATTTGAGAAAAATCGAAAATCAATTTTCAGAGAAACACGTAACATTTGAATGGGGGGGTGCGAGGTAAAAAAAACATAAACTTTATCTGCGTGCAGATATACCGAGCATATACCAACAAATTTGGACTCACTAGCTCTTACGGTCTCTGAGATTCACGTGCCTACACAGACAGACAGGCGGACAGATAGACATGGCTATATCGATGCGGCTGTTGATGCTGATCAAGAATATGGTCGAAAATGCTTCCTTCTGTGCGTTACAAACATTTCCAAAAGCTATAATACCCTTTGTACCGAAGGTACAGGGTATACAAATTTTATTATTTATCTTTATCCTTTTAATGATCATTATAAATTAGTTGTTGTTTTTCTTCGTTTTATATATTATTTCAAAAGTAAGAATTTTGTATGTTTTTCTAAAGAACTCGCTGATTTTATTTAAATTTAAGGAACTTGTATTTTTAATTTATGATTAAATTTTTTAATATTTATTTATTGGTTTGTTTTGCTTATGAAAATGTAGGTAATATAAAAAACAACACAAAATATTTAAACAAAACCTAACTCAATAACTGAAAAAAAACAGATGTGGAAATTTCTTTTTCTTTTTATGAACATCGAAAAACTAATATTTAAGAAAAAAAAAACTGCATTATCGCGCCAACTATGAGTTAAGGCATGGGCGTCAAGTAGCAGTGGCATCATCTACGTTTGATTTTCAAAAAATGCTCCATAGATGGGATGGTAACAGTGGCGCTTTCTATTTTTTAAATATAACTGCCACCTGTAGTTAGAAAATTGTTGCTTATTTTTTTTGAATTAGTGTTAGTACTGAAAAATGTATTTAAGCGCCACCTACACTTGGATTTTTCTCAATCAACCATGAATGACCGTTTTTATTTTTTTCAATAGGTGGCGCCTATTTAAAAATAGGTGATGGGGATGCCATTTGTTAGAACTATCACCGAGTGACAACACCACTGTCACTTTGGGCGGAAACGGACTTTGGCGGAAGCGGAAATGGGCAGAATGAATATTTTCGTCGTTACCATTACTATTCGATTTTGAAATTGAAATAAATTAAAATCAACGCTAATGCTAATTGAAATCGAAATATAAATAAATTGACGCTTGGTTTTGTCGCAAGTCTTGCTCAAAAACTAAAGAATTAAAGTTATAACAATAACTTGTATTTGTATTAAAAAGCTAAATTTAAGGTGAAAAGAAAAGTTAATTTTAAAGTGAAAAGAAACAAATACAACTTAAAAATGTTTGCAACTAGCAAAGAAGAAAGAATGTTCGTGCAGGTTTGTTTTAAAAAAGGCCTGCACAAAAATTGGCCCATTATGCCCCATCGAACCTGAAACTTGACTTTGGTATTTTTCAGCACTAAAAACTTAGCCTTGGAAATTTTCCAGCACTAAAAACTTATTTATTAAATATTCAAATTTGGATAGTTTCTGCAATTAATTAAAGAACTGGTAATGATAGAGAAATATAAATTATATTTCTTGACTCTACTCGACGTCCTTTTTCGTTCGATATGGCATTTGTCTGTATTGGTACAGTTTTACGAAATCATCAATTTTGCAGTCAGTTGTAAGGATTTTGAGAACTGCTTGAGACACTGGAATATAAATTATATAAATGTATATATGTAGAAAACCATATATGCAGCAATACCCAAACCAGGCAAAGGCTTTAAAATTTAATGCCAGACCATCATAAAAATTCAACTATTCAACAAGTCCATCAAATTAGGCAAAAGATACCTACTGTCCTAGACGACCGCAAATTTGGTATTGGAGTTTTCCTGTACATAGAAAAGTCTGGCACAACGGGTTGCTACAAAAGTTGGAAAGGGCTTCCCCACAAGAATTCTCCCCTTTCTATTAAAAACAAACTATTAAATTATAAGGCAAAAATGAAACCAATATAGACTTGTAAGCTCCATCTTTGGGATTCAGCTAAATTTAGCATCTTAGAAATCATCAAAGGTTGCAATCGAAAATATTAAAGATATTTAGAAATATTAGAATTTAAAAAATAATAACACTTAAACCTACACAAATTAAAACAGATGGATGATCTCTGGGAATGATGCTATATCTCGCGACGAGTGGGGAAGCAGAGTGTGGTAGCTCCTTTTATATTTTCAATTTAATTTTATTATTGGATTTTTATTTATTTATCGGACACATAGAAATGCCTTGATTGACTCAGCTGTCGATCTAGAATATGTATATAATAGATACTTTTTAAAATCAGTATTTTATACGTAGAGAAAGTAATTTTTCTTTACTTGGAATTTCAATCTTAAATTCAAATCTTAAAGCAACACAAAAACTTTTAATACCAATTTTAACTTTCAAATATAATCAAAAATTAATACAATGATTACAACGCATCGTTAATAAATATGCTTCTGAAATTAATAAAAAATGTAAAATCAAAGATATCAAATAAATTCTGGAAAACTTCAGAAAGGAGGGGGGGGGCCTTGCAGCCTTGCATATTGTAAGTAATTTTAAATTAAACGGTGGAACATTGAGGTAATTAAGCCGCTTTTTTGCTTTACTATTTATTAATCAATTCGGTTGAAATTTGCTACCCAGAAGCTCTGTGGGTCACTCAACCCGATAGTAATATCAGATTTTTGAAACTATATCAATGGCGAAAGAAATTCGGAAAAATGTTGGAGTACATATTTATGTTAAATTGTACAGAAACATTACAGAAAAATGTAAGCTTACATAAGTGTATTAATTTCGAGAAATTGTGTAAAACTTCTTCGCCATATCGAATTTATAGATTCTAACTTCGGAAATGTGTTTAGCGATCTAGTAACAATATTGGGAATTATTAAACATATTATTAAAAAATAAGCCAGGAATATAACGCTTTTATTGGCTCAATTCAGCACTTGGAATCTTATTTTTTTTGGTTAACATATAGATAAAAATTAGTTTATAAAGTATTCAAAGTGGGCGGAAAAGCAAGGCTTAGAGGACATGCAATTTTAGTTTAAAAAATACTGATATATTCGACCATCTCATGCGCAAAGTTTGAGAGGTCTTACGTAAAGAAATACCAAGAAAAGGTTTTTCGGGACACCCTAACGTACAGGGTATAAAAATTATATCTTAAAAAGCCAAGGAGATATGAAGAAAAGAAATTCCCAAAAGGACATTTTTAGGATTTCTACGAAGGTTATGGTTCATGCGAAAGAGCATCAAAATTCAAAAGGAAGACATCTCTCTGTTTTCGTCGCAGAACATTAGTTTAGTCGATATTCAGAACTCTAATTCCTACCATACTGTAATTGAAAAAAGTATATAAGATTCGTCGCCCCGAAATTAACACACCAAGCAAGTGGTCTATCCTTTACGCTTCAGGCATCAATAATAAAAGTAAAAAACAATAGAATAATTTATAATCTTTCAGAAAATAAGATGCACATAATCAAGAATTGTTGAGTAAAAAATTTTATTTCAAAAACAAATATATTAGACTTTTGTCCTTTGCTAAATCACTGAGCAATGCAAATAAAAATCGTTTTTATTCACTTAAAGTTTTTATTTACATTTGTATGTGTTAATGGAAAAATTCATATATACCAATTAAATTAAATATAAGAAAAGTTATTTAGCCGAATTTAGACAAAACTGTATAGAATCAAAAACAAATATACGTTGGTAAAGAAAGTTTTAAAATTAAAATAACTTATTTTAGTGTAATATAAACAGTTTTTGTTTGTTTCTTGTGCACAATGTTTATATATAATATGAAATAAGAAAACAGGACTTAAAGTCTACCTTTAATGTGAATTTTCACGTTATTTGAATGCTTAGCACACAATTCGATAATTACTAATCTTAAATTTAAACGTTTATATATTTCTTTTACATTGAAACTTTAAACTATTCATAGGTCTCTCTTAAAATCTATTCCAGCACAACATATGGCAAAACTATCAATGATTCATTATTATAAGAATTAAGTTGAAGAACTTGATGCCATTCCTTAAATTGCTGCATTCGCAAGTTGTTAGGTCCAACACTGTTATCGACAACCTCTCGCAATCCAGTTCGGTACTCGAGTCGCGGAGAAAAATTTACTTGCAGATTGAAATCATCCATTTTTTGTTCGGCATTTACGGTGTCTAACGATTTGGATAAATTACTATCATTATTAATGGTATTACTGCATTCCAAATAATTTTTCATTAAACCTAAACTGTTGCAGTTTTTAGAGCATAGCATATCAACCTCATCACATTTATTTATTTCAAGATTGGATTGATTAACTGCTGTGGATGAAGAGCGGGTAGGTGGGGAATTCATGTCTATATGATTAAAAGACGGTAACATGCCATTATTGAACATTGTTAATGCTGATTTGTGAGAACTAAGATCTGAGTTTTCATCGCTCTTTAAATCATAAAGATTTTTAAGTCCAATTTCATCATCGTTGATACTGTTGTCATCGTTGGATGATAAATAACTGTCATCCTGAACATAATCATCATGTTTGAAATTAAGGGCATTATCTGGAGTCAGGCTCGGGCTTTTTGTGTCAATGTCAGTCTTCAGTATTTCGTTTTCAGAACTTTCTGATGAATTAGATTTTTCGTAATCACTTTCACAGTTTGAGCAACTGCTGCTATTACTACTATAATTAAATAACCGTTCTATTCTGCCCTCTTTGTCGCGTCTGCATAGCTCTTCATAGAAAAATAACTTTTGATGCGTTTTTCTATGAAAAACGAGGGTTTTTTCATTATCCAAATAATTTTTTAATACTTTATTTTTTAATTCTAAGCTTTTAGATTTGTTTTCAAAAGTTGACTTTAAACGACGACGACGACGTCTACGTTGAGACAACCGGATAGGGCAGGGGCTATTTGACGCTTCGAAATGTACTTCATTTGAAAATTTCATTTGGGTATTTTCGCAATTATTTTCATGCCCAAGTTCTTGACTGTGTGGACCAAATTTGGCATTGTTTTCATTGCTGGCAGAGAAAAGCTTTTGTTCTAACTCATCTTCAATTAGGTTGCTTTGATTTTGAGATAAAGCTGTTTGTAAAGAATTTGGAGAATTTATTTTACTTGGTGTTTTCTTTATTGTCAACACTATATGATTTTTTTCAGCTGTAGGGTTTTGAACAATAGCATATTCATCTTTGTCATTGCTATTGTCAAAATTTTCAAAATATATTCCATCATCGGAATGACTTTGGGATGAATTTTCATTATTTTCTAATTCATTTATATTTTCATTACAAGTTTCCTCGCTTAAATCACCCGAATCTTCATCATTACCACTACTCCTATTACTTTTACTGTTTGTACAACATGCACTTTGTCTTTCAATAATATTATTTGTATTGCTGTCTATTTTACTCCGCTTCACTTGTAAATTGGGTTGTTCATTTGAAGTGGACACAATATATTTTTTTTTTCGTTTTTTCTGTTTTTTTTCGGACCAGTTGAACTCATTTTGTCTTTTCTTTATACACAAGGTGTCAGAATCGTTCGAGACTATGCTTGCAGACATTGCATTAATGGCAAGATTTGCTTTTCGGCACGAAGGTAAACATTTGGCAATACCCAAAAATGGTGATATATTTATTTGAGGCTTTTTAGTTTTAAAATCTGCAGTTAGCTTTACAAAACTTAAGTCCTTTTTAATGCGTTCATAAGTTAGTGAGCCATATTTTGGAACAACGTCAGCGCCATCAGTTACAATGTACGTATTTAATGAGCTCAGCAATTCTGATAATGAAGATTTAACAGCAACTGTAGTATCAATACTGTTTTTGTTCCAATTTCCATTGATATTTTGTAAATAACAATTATGAAGTGCATTAATGTGGAAAAGGGTTATTTCATTGGTTTGAATTTCATAACGTTGTTTTGCCACGCAATTTAAATCTTCTTGAATGGTAAAAACTGAAGAAGACTCTGGAACAATTTCAGTTCTTTCGAAATCCTGTTGACTTTCATCTATTCTCTTTTGTTGTGGCTGAATAAAATCATTTTCAGGAACTATTTTCATGTTTGGTAATTTTAAATCGATTTCAGTTTTCACCATATTATTTTGCGAATGAGCAATGTCTCTCATTAAATTATTTATTGGACCGTCATCATCGATGTCTAAATCAAATATGGACTTCACGTGCTTTTGTTGAGTCAGTTGCGGCAATTCATCAATGACCAATTCATGCCTAGTTATTGATTGATTTAGTTGATTTCCTTCTGTAGCTATTCCAATATTTAATGTACGGCTTGCAATTTTATCTTGCATGTCCTGTTCACTTTTATCATATTTTTCATTCAATTTCATGGATTCTTCTAAGACAGTACATGTACATGGAACAATCTGGGATTTATAAATATTTTCAACTTCAAGAACACTTTTTGGTGAATTTAATCGACTCAGTAAATGAAAAAGGGTCAAATTTGCGTCGTCCTTAAAATCATTCGATGAATTTACAGTTTTAGCCGATGATGTTGCTGCAGAATCGCTATAACTATCCGGTGATGTAATTTGTTTTATAATTTGGGATTTTAGGCTATCGTGTGACGGTTCTGATGTAATTGTATCACTGTCAGTATGTCCATTACCTGCATAAAAAATTAAGGCATAATTATTTTGATGAGATCCATTACAATTAGCCCAACTCTATTATAAAAAAAATTAATGTTTAATGCTTGCCTTCATTTCTTGTATAGACATTGTCCGACCCGCCTATTCTTGCATTTGATGAGTAAGCATCCATATGTGGAGAGTGCATTAAAGTCTCTGTCTCTGCAATAAACATACACATAATAAATCCAATTTGACGTTATAGAAAATTAAGCGTACCTGAACAAGAAGATACAATCGCTAATAGTTCCGAATGAGAAAACTGGTTTGGATAACTAGAAGCAGGTTCGTTTTTTGTCACTGTTGATACTGCCTCACGCTTGTTTGAACTGTTACTCAATTTCCTATTTTGAATTTCGTTAAAAAGCTCCTTGGTTGTCTTTACCTTTTTAACGCCACCACTTAGAAGAATTTGCTGGGATAGACTCGATTCTTTAGCAATTACTGAGTCTACGCCTTTGGAACCCTTCTTGCGACCACGCTTTTTAGGAATACTCCTTACATTAATATCGTTTTGATAATCTATATTTTGATTATCATAGGCTATTAATGTCGGCACATTCATAGCAACTTTCTGTTGGAGTTCAGTATCAACTGCAACAAATGGCACAGTTCTACGATTTTGTTTAGACTCACGCCCGTCAAACGGTGATAGCCGGCTACCTGAGGTACTAGTATCATTTATAATAAATTCTCCATAAGGATTACTTCGTGAATGATCTGGTTCGTTTGAGGGAAAAGAAGATTTTTCTCCATTTACTAGGGCACTTTTTTGATTTATTTCGGAATGCTGCAATGGTTTAATTGATCTAAACCTTCCTGCAAAGGATAAGTCACCGGTGTTGTTTTGAAGTTTTATTGATAAATCTTCGGTAATATGATCTCCAACACCGGATACAATTGAACTCACTGAACTGTTTGACAGTGATAGAATTTCTGTGAAACAAAATCAAAATTACAGTTATATATTTTGAAACACAAATATTACTATGATTATGGCTTAGTTTACAAATGAAAAAATTTTGTTATTTGTCCAGGAATCTTGTTATTTTTATCGCATAGTCATACCATGACTTGAAAATATTATTAAAAACATTTTCTATGGCTTAATTTTTGAGAAATGCATTTTTAAAGTATTTAGTAAAAATTTGACTTTATTTTATTTATATTTTAAGTACTTACCGCCCGATTGTATCAAACAAAAATTTTTTCTGAAAACATGAATGACTTTAAAATGACATGTAAAAATAGCCTACTTTCTGTGCAAAAGTGTTAACTTTATTTACAAAAAATAAAATAATTTTTACCTTTTCTATAAACTTTTTTTAGGTCGCTTTCGGCCAAAAATATAGGTATGGTTTGTTGGAGTCATATACTATAAGCGAAAACTAACGAGATTCCTGGAGAGAAGTACAGTGAACTAGTGTAATCAGGGGTGAAAATAGAACTGAATTATTATAAAATGCAGCGTTATTCTATTATTCCCTTGATAGTCAAATTATAAATACGTATATGTGTAAATAGGTTACCTGACACAGACGTACAGACATCTAAATGTTTTTCCTTTTTGTTAAAATTTGTGTCCTTATAAACATCAGCATTCTGCCCTGGTGTTTTAATTTGTGGTTCACATAGATCTATTTCATTTGTATTTGACATTAGTGATTTCATGCGGTCATCTTTTTCTTTTCTCTTCTTATCTCTTTTAGATTTTTTGGTTTTGGTATATTTTTCTGAGGCATTCACCACTGGAGCCAAATGTGTAAAAGCAGATGAGCCCGGGAATGTTGTAAATGATTCCTTGTCGTTGTAGTTTTTGTCATTGTCATCCGAATCCGAGACTATATCTATTACTATGGAAGTCTCAATTTCGTTGAACTTTTCATGACGCATGGAATAATATGATGATTCGGAGTTAACTGACAAATTTTCCTGGACATAAGAATCAGATTCCTTTTTGTATTGATAGTCACATGTGTCTGATGAAAGTAGAGTTTCCAAATGATTTTCTTCATTATTTTTGGTGCTACCCCCTATTTGAACTAAGCTTGAAAAGTTTTTATGTATTTTTATAGAAAGCCCTGCTTTAATATTTAAATAAATTATCATATTCAAATAGATATATTAAAATTATTTTTGAATATTTCAAGTACTGTAAATAGGTAAAACGTACCTGCTTTATTTGCATCATCGCCATCGCCCCCGCTTTCAGTTTCAGATCCAGGTATTTGCCGGCAATGTATAGGAAGAGAATGATGGTGCTGTTGGCCACGCAAAATATTTAAAGTTCCTGCTGCACTTTTATTTGGCTGTTCGGTTGTGTTTTTTGTTATTGGCGCCGATTTAAGATGCAATTGGTTGGCTGTTTGTTGAGGCTGAGCATCCATTGATGATTGTTGAATTCCCACCATTTCTCGCCATTTTTTCAAAAGACTTTTTGCACGCCGAGCCAGTTGCTCATTGGCGGTTCTACGTCGCAGTTGATTAATATATTTAGCCAATCTGGTGGCTTCCAGTTGCTCCTTTGTAATCGATGTACCCTCCAATGTACATATAACAGCAAGCACAGCGTCCATATTAATGACCTAAAATACAGAGATGAACTCATTCATTACATATATCTTAAATTGCAAGCAGTATAGAAAATACGCACATCATAGTTCTGATCAAGTGCTTGTGATAATTGCGAGGTCAATTGCTGGATTTGAATTTGGTTCATTTACTCCACCTTATCCAATTTAAGGAGCGGAAAATATTTATATCCAACGGATCCACACGGACTAGCATGCAGTTTTGAAGGGTTTACATGTGCTGCAAAGAAACAACATAGAAAGTTAAATTTTTTTTTTTCTAATTTTAAAGTGTAAAAAGCATGTTTCAGTTTTACAAAATATATGAGTGCACGATATGATAAGATGCTTGTAGAAGCGGGATTTCCAAGCCTAGTTCCCTGTTCTCTTTAATGGCTTTAAAAATATAAAATGAACTATATGCATAAATATATATCTGAAAATACAATCACTCATTTTTATTTGGCTGATAATTCGCCACCATAAGTTGAATGTAAACAGGCATTTTATTCAATTAATTTCATAATCGTTAAACTTTTGATGTTTTTTTGGTTGCAACAAACATTAAAAGATATATTTAAATTTGTATGTAAAACCGTTTTGTATGAAAGGTTAATTGGTAATTTGCAGACTTGTATTAAAATGTGGTACAATATTTGCATATCAAAGCTGAAAATGAAAAGGGGGTAAAGAACACGGTTAACTTTATAGCAGTGCACAGAAATTAATAAAAAAGTATAGCTATATCTAAAAAAAATTAGAAAAACTCCATATTAAAAAAAAAAAAAAAAAATTAACACATACACACACGCACACTTCGAAATATCTTAACATTCACACATATTACGAATTAATCAATTTTGTATGGTTTTTACTTACTTATGGTATAATTAACTTATGTATTTCTTACTTTTAGCTATATATAAATTTAAAAATTTGCAGTTTACAGGTTACACCTTGGATTTATTTTACTTTTTTTTTAACATACACGTCGCGTGTTTACGAAACGAAACGAAACGAAACAAACACATAGTCAAAGTTTTTCTTATGCATGTGCATAGTGCCGAACAAGTCATTCACTCAGTTGTGCAAGCCAGAGTTGCGCAACTAGGTTTTCACTCGATTAATCTTTTAATGCGAAAATAGTACGACTTTTAGGACATTATCGAATAATATTTCGATGTGTCTAGTATTTTCTTGTATTCCCATTGGATTTTCTATGATATTTAGCAATTATTCGATTTCCCCTCGTTTTTTTTCGACTATTTTGTGCATTCTAGAATTTTCTAAAAATCTCGAAAATTATGCGTTTTCAGAATTTTCTAAAATTGATTTAGGAAATTAAATAAAAAAATCAAAACACAATTTATCGTAAATTGAAATTAAAAGTTCAAAATAATATTTATTAGGTTTAAAAAATACTTTAAAAATAAAATGTTTATAGTATATCCAACCAAAAAGTCCAAAAATAACTCTTTATGATTAAGGAGAAAACTAATAGAATGATTCTCCTTAAAGCGGTAGGATAAAGTGTAGCATTGTAATGCAAATTGTACTCCGCCATTCCAACGCTTTTAACACAATCAGTATATTAATTAAAAGAAAAAAAAAACTGCAAAAGTGAAAGTAGATATATTTTTTTTCTTCTCAGTGCATTTGAATAAGATCTGTCTTTTAAAATGTTGTGTTTCTAACCTTTTTCGATTTAAATTTTTCAATAAAACCAGCATGACTTTGAAATATATCCATAAATATTATCATGGAATAACCTACTTTTTGTGCTCTTGAGATTTCATATGAGAATGTTGTAGCCAACGCAAATTCCCTATTTTTAAAATTTTTGTTTGATAAAATCAGACGGTAGTTACTCAAGATATAAGTAAAAGAAAGTCAATTTTTGCCAAAAATTTAAAAATGCATTTCTCAAAATTATTTTCATGTTATGAGATTCATCTGGAGAATATCAAGACTTTTCCTTTTAAGTGTAGTGTAAAATACTTTTATCATAATGTCACGTGTCGAAATTGTTTCGCCACGAAACTGACCTTTTTTAAGTCGGTCACATCGCCCAAAATAGACTTGAATATCATCTTTTTAATTCACATAAGAACAATCGATAATGATTGACAAACCATCGACTATTTAAAAAAATAAGGCACCGATTGTCCATCAATGGTTTTCCAATAGTGGTGGAGAAACATTGATGTTGACATGCATCGATGTTTTCATTTTTGAAACATCGATGTTTTATATAAAAATACTTTTTTTTGTTATTTTTGCCTCAGTTTAACTGTTTATTTTACTATAGGAATAAAAATAACAATATTTGACTTGTTTAAAGTTAATGAGATTACACAGAATCAAACAAAAACTAAAGAATTAAAGCTATAACTATAACAACAGTTG
>JAWNPY010000336.1:0-12662 GCA_035078625.1 Scaptodrosophila scaptomyzoidea
CTATTGTATGTATAAAAATGCAATTATTTCGCGCGCATTGTGAGCTAGTTTTTTTTTTCTATTTTTCTGTTTACATGCACATTTTCCATTCATATGGAAATTTATTGGTTTTGGACTTTAGTTTTGCACGTTTTGGGGCCATTGGGTTTGGTCAGTCGGTCAATTGGTTAATCTGTCATTGGTTCAAATCCAAATCCATTATTATTATTATAATTTTTTTATTTCATTTCCACTAATTTCAGACACACTTTTGCACTAATTAAGAGTGTAATTCAATCTGTCAAACTGTCAACAGAAAATTTATTTAAAAAAAAAAAAAAAATACTAGTTTGGTTTAGTTGATTTAAAAAATTAAATAACCACACGGTTCAATGATCCAAACTCATTTAGAAAAAAAATATATATGTATATGTGTGTGTGTAGCTACTAAATATTATTATTGGCATTTCTACGAAAAATGGAATTGACTCATTCATTAAAATCTCCAACATATTCCAAGCGCTTCATAAGAAGCATCATTTATTGTATCTTTTTTTTTTTTTTTTTTTGGTATTGTTAAGTATCTGAGCGCTCATAAGCATAACGAAACCTGCACGGCGACGACAAGAACAACAACAACAACAAAAATAATAATACAACATCAAAAAAAAAAAAAAAAAAACGAAAATGATTCTGTTGCGCAGTATTAATTGTCGGCTAAATTTTGTTTGAACATATCAAGAACATATCAACTCAGAGAGAAAGAGAGAGAGAGAGATAGAAACTTTTACAGGTGCCATGACCAAGAAAAAAAAAAAATAAAAAAAAAGTTGCCCATCGACTTGTAGATTGCCTAATGAAACATTCTAATATCTAAATACACATTGTGGACTGCAGAGGGGAGAGTTGGGGAGAGATAATCAAAAAAAAAAAACACACACACACAAAAAAATAGTATTCCAAAATGTTGAGCTAGGCTCTACAAAATTCCATTCCATTCAAATACAAATATAAATACAGGTATTTCTTGGCAACCAAGCAACAGGTACATTTACATTCTCTTCAAAGTCTTCTCTCTTTTCCCTTTTTTTGCTTAATTTAAATAAATCTTAGATTAGTGTCGTCGTTTAGCAATTTGAATTTCAATTTGATTTTAAATTAATACACTAAATGTTAGAATATTTTTTAGTTTTTCAGTATTCAACTTTATTCAAAATTCAAATAAAAATAATATTAAAGAAAAAATCTCTTTAAAAAAAAAGCTAGATCAAATATTATAGAAAATTTCCAAAAAAAATCTAGATTATATTACAGGGTATTTAATATTCAACTTGTTATATTTCTGAGACTTTTGGTGAGTCTTTCAGCTGGTTCCATATAAAATTACTAAAGAAATATTAACTGGAAAATTTTCAAAAAAAAAAAAAACCTTAACTTGAAAGCTTAACTTGATATTGATATCAACTAGAAATTCCAGCTATTAACATGCATAAAAATGTCTTCTATTAAACTTTCCAGAGTTTTTTTTTAGAAAAGTAGAAAAAAATCAGTTTTTGCTTAAATTCATTAAAACAAAAAAGTGCAAAAACAAATGGAACCCATTGAGTAACTAATAAATCTTTGAAACTTATTTAAGAGTATTTATAAGGGTGTTTTTTTTTTTGAATAGTTTTTTTTTACTGCCCCTGTTCATGTGTGTGTGTGTGTGTGTGTATAGACGAGGTCAAGCAGGCATATTAAAAATTGGAACCGTAAGATTAGATTAGAGTGTTCTAAAACTTGAAGAAAAAAAAAATTACCTACTTGTCTTTCATTAGACGTTTTTACTACTCATTTGCTGATAAATATGTAAATATAAAATAGTTTTTAGTTTCTTGGGGGTCTTTGATTTGTTCAAGTATTAAAAATTAATTTATCAACTATTCATATTCCTTTTAAGGTTTTCTAAGGTTTCTAAATCCAAATGGATTGTTTATGACAGGGCTTTAATTTTAAGACCATGTCGCGTCATTTTATGGTTTGTAAGTTGGCCATTTTAATAGCTCACACAAATCAATCATGAATTTTTATATAGGTAGGCATAGCCAGATAGGCCTAAAACTTGAGATATCAACTGATAAAAATGCTTATTTGCACAATTATTTATTTAGGAATATAGGAAAATTTTGTTCTTTATTTCTTTCTTTCTTTATTCTTATCGGTGACTTAAATTTCTTACTTTCTAAATCCCAAAAGTTGAAACACCTTTCATCTGTTTGTCTGTAAGATTAGATAACTGCTAAAAGGATTTTCTTGAACTCTTTTTCTTGATCGATTGAAGATTTATTTCCTCTCTTTATCAACCATTTTAAACTCCATTGTATTTCATATATGTATGTAAGTTTCATAAGTTAAGAAAATTCCATTATCTTATTATTTACCTTTCCTGCTTCTTTTCGTTTACCACTTGGCATATTTACGATTTACTACATTTATTATGTTAATATTTAATGAGCTTAACTATGAAAAAAATCTACAGTAAAAAAACTTGAGAGAAATAAATGGAGTATATAAAATATATGATCAGGGTTGATTTTACAATATAAAAACTAGCAAATTCATTATACTAACGATTAAAGATTTGTTTCGCTAGGGAAAGCTTTAATTAATCTTGGATTTTGCTTGAGAATTCTTTAAAATTCTTTAGATTCCCTGTAGATTTCTTAAAAACTTGTTTTTTTTTTGTTAGTGTAAATCTTAGTCGGTTTAAGCTTGTCTTTCTTCTTCACTTCATCACATCGCATCACATCAGTTCTTTTTTACCTTTTGCTTATTTTATTTTAATTATCAAATTTTTGTTTACACTTGTGAGACCCAAAGAAAAAAAAAATAATAATACTGAAACATTTGTTTGCATTTTCTTCACAAAAAAAAATATATATATATATAGAAAAAATTGTGATACGTTTTCAGTTGCTTCAGTTGCACTTGTGTAATCAAAGACAACTCACACACACACACACACACACACAAACATAATACAATCTGTTGAATTTGGGGTAAATGACGCGTGTTGATGGACTGGAAAAAAACGTCACCGAATGGGAATAGTATTTTTTTTTTTATTGGACCTTCAAGTTTTTGTTTACTTTACGACGACCAACTGCAAGTTGATTTCATTTTTTGATCCTGCTAATTTCTTGGGTAAATGTGCAATAGAAATACAAACATTTCGTGAGTTAATCAGTTTTACAACCCACAAATGAAAATGATCTCCAAGTTAAGTGTAATTAAGAAATTAGAGCACTCAATTTTAACTTTAGTTCACCTGAAATTTAACACCAACAATTTTATTATAAAAATAAAAAAAAAAACAAATCAAATAAGAATTCCCATAAAATTTAACAAAACAAAAACAAAAAAAAAAATTATATGATATCAGCTGTTTTTCTTCTTATTTTATCTTTTACGTTTGTTTCTGTTTTTTTTTTTTTAACTAAGCACTTAAAATTAAGTGTTTCAAATATCAATAGATATGAACGTGTGTAGATGTGTGTGTGTGTGTGTGTTTATATTTGTATAAGTGCGTAGATATGTTTGCTGTTATCAACCGCTTGTAAATGTGTAAAAGTGTTTCTGTTTTGTCTCTCTGTGTGTGTGTGTGTGTGTGTGTGTGTTGAATTTGTCCGATTTTGTTTGCCCATAAAATTCTCACGTCTGTCAAATGCCGAGCAACATTTGAAAAGAAGCAGCAAAGAAAAACCAAAAAGAAGTCAGAAAAAAAAATACCAACAAAAAAAAAAAACTATTTATTTAATGCAACAACTTGTAGCTTATCAAAAAATTAACACTTGAAAATCTTTATGATTGGAAAATTTTAAAACAGAAGAAATATCATTTAGATTATCTTATTTAATCAAGAATTCATAAATAACTTTCTAAAAAGATTTAGGAAAAACCATCAAATTTAACCCGCTGATAATTTAATTTAAAAACAATTTTACCTAAGAATATTTTATAAATTTAAATTTGATTATTCCATTTTAGTCCAACAAAAAAAATATATATCTCAAAAATATTACAGAACTATAATATTATTTTTAAAGCTTTAATATTTTAACTATAAGAATTATACATAAGTTTTCTGTTTAATCAATTTCAAAAACCAAAGATTTAGGAAAATCATAAAATTTAACCTGCTTATATTAATTTAAAAACAATTTTACCTAAGAATGTTTTTTAAATCAAAATTCCTTAAAAGATAAATAAAATATAAAAATATATCTCAAAAATATTACATAACTATAATATTATTTTTAAAGCTTTTATCTTTTAACTACAAGAATTATACAAAAGTTTTCAATGTAATATTATTTTTAAAGCTTTAATATTTTAACTATAAGAATTATATGAAAATTTACAAATTTCTTTGATTTTTCTTTTTTTTAATCTTTTATTCGAAAATTCTACTTTAGAATTATTTATTATTTATTTATTTATTTCCAATGTAACAAGCTCAGGTTATAATTTAATAAAACAACCCTACTTGATTATAATAGCTTTAAAATTAAAAAAAAAATACCTACTATAAAGATTGAAATGGGCTTTTCTTTTTTAGTATGTGTTTTTTTTTTTTGTTTTTGAGTAAATCGGTTTTTTAAAAGCATATCAGAGATCAAATGAAATGGGACAAACTGCTAAATAGTTAAAGAACTTGTATCATTTACAAACAAATTTTCTGATGAAATTTCGGTGTTTTTCTTTGCTTTTCATTTCTCACTCTTGGAAAATTTTTGTCAATTTTTGACGCACTAACTTGGAGTCTGGTATGAGTATAATATTTTTGGTATTTTTGGGGATGGGGATTTTGTCGCCGTTGTCACCAGTGATGACCAAATTTGGCAGACCGAAACGACAAAGATGATGATGATGATGGTCTGCTGAATGGAAATAAGGGACGAGTGCTTCTTCTTCTCTTTCGTTAGGCGCCAAATTAAATAAGTAAATATAGACACGCACACACACACACAGACACAGCTATATGGCATTTGTCTATTGTTAAAATAAAGAAAAGAATATTTCAACTCGTGCTAAGCATTTAAAACATGAAAATTCATTTTCTTTTCAGCTTCCTGGTTGGTTCTTTGTGGGGCTCTTATACTTTTATTTTTGGATATCATCTTGGTGGTTGTTGCTTTCGAAATGATTCCATCAAAATCGCATAAATCCAAATGTTTTCGTTTTTAGTTTCGGAAACTTTTCAATTTTTGATTTGATGCCAAAATGTCGCAAAAAAACTAAATATTTAAATTATCTGTCAACAGAAATTTTGGACAATTGGGAAATGAATACATGAAAAAGGCCAATGATCTATAATAGTCATAATACTGTCAAAAAGAAGAGAAAAAAAAATACTTTTCCAAAATTATTGTCTTAAGATCAACCCACTTGAAACTGTTTTTATATTTAGTTTAAAATTTATGAGTATTACTTTTTCGTATATTATTTAGTTTTGGGCATTTTCCATAGAATTTTTTAATAAATCTTTCACTTCTACACGTGCCATGAATTTTGTCAAAAAAAAAACTAAAATATTTTTCACTTGATTTTAATAGACTTTAATAAATTTATGTTGACCAGGCTTAATTAATAAAAAAATAACTGCGCAAAATAAATACAAATATAATTCAAGCCAATTTTCAATTTTTTTTTTTTTAGGTGTAGAATAACATTTCCTGCTGACTTTTAAGCTGTTTTTTTTTTTCCACCTCCTTAAGTTTTTTTTTAAATTTTATTTTTTAGGAAAACATTACAAAAAAATTGCTGACAGTTTGGTTTGTTGCCAACAAATATTGCCAAATTGCCATAAATATAATTTTTCTTTGTTCTGTTTTAAAAAGTACATTAAAAGTATTTTAATTTACTGAAATGAAAAATATTTTAATTGATAAAACTGATTAAGAAAATATTTATTGATTTATTTTCCACCCACATCTTTTTTATTTACAATAATTAAATTTCTTTTTTTGTGAATTGAAATTTGTTTACCTTATTAAACTTTAGCATAAAAAATTTGCCTAATTGACAATTAACAAAAATTATGCCAAGTTGCTTATTTTTTTTAATACTTTGTTATGCATTTCATAAGTTCAACGTTTTAAATTACCAAAACAGTTTAATGGACAATTTTCCCAGTAGACCAAATATGTAAAATATGAAACCAAAAGAATTTTTTTTTTTTTCAACTGAGACAAAAGACCTTCAATATTTTATTTGAAATTAAAAAATAAATAAGTTTTTTTTTATTTATCAAGTTCACACACTTTTATTATTATTATTATTTTTATTATTGGAGAATGAAACTTTTACTCTGACATTCAATTAGTTGAGTTTAATGAACCATGAATCTTTGAATTTTCTTCCAAAAAAATAAAAAAACATTTTCTGCTCTTTTGACAGCCATTTAACAGCTACATTTATTATTTTTTTTGTGTTTTTATTTTTTGCTCGTTTTATCTACAACAAAAACAACAATAATAATAATAATAGCAAGAGCAAAAAATAAAAAAAAATATATATCTTTGTGGTTAACTATTTTCCCACGCGCTCTTCTGAAACGTTTTGTATACGCAAACCATTTTCTTCCTTTTATCGTATTTTATTTTGACAGCCTTCGTGCTGTTCGCCTTCTTCTCTTCTCTTCTTCTTCTTCTGCTTATGCTTTTCTACACTCAATATGCGATTAATTTATTAGAAGTTTCACGCACTTGCCTTACATGGAAGTCGGAGAGACCGACGACAACAACAACAACAACAGCAACTACTAACAATCGACAACGCCAACGACTTCTTCATCAAGCGTAACGCGTTGGGGGTCTGGCCAAGCATGACGAATCTCAGGCCAAAGCGGACGGACGGACGATTGAGTATTTCCAACAGCAACAACAAATCTTGAATGATTTTAGCTTTGCTTGGGCTTTTAATCATACACACACACACACACACACACACACACACATACATATATGCCAGCGATTTGCCTATGTGACAAATGTGAAATTTTATCAAACTTAAATGGCCAAACAGTGGGACAAACAGAGTTGATTGATAAGTAAAAATACGAAGAGCTTCTATAGTTTTATAGTCATAGAAAAATTATTTTAGTTTCTTAATTAAATTTGAAAATCAAAATGGAAATTAAAAAGGAATTTTTAATTTGTTTACTTTGTCAATTATAATATCAATATCAAAATAAACAAAAATTTTCATTTAGTTTCCTTTCACATTTATCCCACTGTTTGTCTATCGGCTTCGGCTGAGCTTTAAGCGCAGTTAGAGTTCAGGGTCAGCGATGTAATATTTTAATTTGTTTTCGGCTTCTCTTTTCCTTTTGCGCACAATATTCGTATTCTCGTATTGCTGCTGTTGTTTTTGTGCTCTATGCATAACTTTTGGCACTTTTTTTTTCTTTCTTTATTTCTTTGTGTCTTTCTCTTTCGGATTTTTTTGTTTTGATATTTGATTCGTAAGCTTGGCATTTTGTCAATTACATTTCTAGGCATTACAACAACAACAATAACAATAATAAAAAAAAAAAGAAAGGGTAAGTGAGCTAATAGAATTTGTAATGAATATTTATTTACTTGAGCTCCTCTTTACCTTTTTTTCTATTTTTGGTTTTACGTTTCTTATTCTCTTTCTCCTCTTGGGTTTGTGTTTTTTTCTAAATTTGCTTAATTAACTTCTAAACGTTGCCTTTAGCAGTTTTGCCATGCGAAATTCTTTTCACTAATTAGCAGTTTCATTTTGGAATTTTTTTTTTTTATTTTTTTTTTTTTGGTTCTTCTTTTCTCTGTGTTTCTCTCGATTGGTTTCATTTACCTTGCATGATTTATCCAAAATTAATTCTTTTCCCCCTCCCCAAAAAAATTCAAGGGGGCCAATAAATTTCTTCTCTTCCACCTTATAAAAAAAAATTAAATAGCGCCAAACGGCAACACACGCAGTGGAAATTTTTTGTTGGCCTTCAACGTGGCCGTTTTAGCCAACAATTTATTGTGTTTTTTATTATCAACGCCAGCATTATTAATATAATTAAAAGCTGCGTTGGAAATAGTGCGAAAATGCGTGAAAAAAAATCAAGAAACAAAAAAAAGAATAGCCACAACGTAAAAGAATCAAAAAAAAAAAAAAAAACCAAACAAAACTTTTTTTTATTCACACACCAAAAGCCAAAAGAGCATATCGAATATCTAAGCCAAAATGTCATTTTAAATCATTTTTCGTTTACTTTTCGAATTGTTTAAAAAATTATAATAAAAGCTGGAAAAATTTCAAAATTCTAAATTAAAAAAGAAAATAATAAATGCCACTAACAATAAATAATTTTTAGTTTTCTTTTGTTTAAAAAATTATAAAAAAAGAGAAAATTGTTTCTAAAACCTGGAGAATTTCAACAAAATTGTAGTTTAAAAAAATCCAAAATTTATTTAAAAATAAAACAATTTTTTAATAAGTACAAAAAATATAAAATTCTTGTTAATAAAATAGACAAATGAAAATTAGCAAATAAATTAAAATGAGAAATTCTACAACTCTTTTTTTTCGAAAACATTGTGATATAAAAATTAATATGAATTAAATGAAGTTCCCCAAAAAAAAAAGAAATTTAAATAAAAAGTGTATTTAATATTTAATAGGTACTCAAATAATTTTATAGTTTTTTTTTTACTAGTTTATTCCAGCTATTTCTTCTTTTTTTTTTTTATTTGTTGCCATTTGCACATTTTAATATAAAATACAATTTATTATAAGATTAACACCGCCTCACCGAATACTTGCAGAATCGCGCGATTGCAGACCTTGATTGATAACTAAACTATACAGACATATATAAATATATATATATATATATAGAGTAATTTATATGGAAACTATACGCACACAATCATAGTTTAATGACGACGGAAAGAAGCAAAAGTTTGAAATGTTTTTTTTCCGTATTTTTGGCGATAATGTGAAATAAAAAAGACCTTCAGAATGGGTGGGGAGTGGGGGGTATATTTGGCCCTGAGAACTATTCAAAGAGGGCTTTTATTTTCACCTATTATAACACTTGACTATATGACAGTTGATAAGATTTTGGAATTTAGATATTGGACACCAATTAGAATTTAGAAATTTCGAATTTTAGTTTTCAATTAAAATAATCACGATAGTTTTTCATGGAAGCTCTTGAGCCAGGGAAATGTAAGCAAATTAAGCAAATAGAAGAAGAAAAAAAAACATTAAAAAAGGAAAATCTATGATGTAAAAAACCAACAAGAATGAAAAAAAAAAAATGATTATTATTTTTTTAATTTTTCAAGCCAGTGCGCGGAGGTCAAAAGATTTTTCTGCTTATCGCCGTTATGTGCTTAATGATTTTCCACAGATAACCTCAAGTGCAGAGGTTCCTTTTAAAGAACCAACGAACGAACGAAGAAGAAGACAACGACGCCGCGCACAGTGGTTAATAAAATGAATGAAAAAAAAAGAATGGAATGAGTTTAAAAGAAATTTAAAAGCAAGAAGTCATTCAAAATCTTGTAACTTGAAATCATTAAAAATTCATTTCAAATTAAAAAATTGAGTAAAATAAATTTTGAAACTCAAAAGTAAAGAATAGAAGAAATTTTAAATAAATGCTGGGAACTGAAGTTTTGAAATATTACAAGCTTGAAAATTGAATTTTTCATATGAAAAAAGTTCAATTCAAATCAAGTAATATTTAAAATTTTATATAACTCAAAAGCAAAGAATAAAGGAATTTTTTCAAATAAAAAAAAATGCAATTAAAATCGAATCAATTTTAAAATTGTTATAAATAAATAAATAAAATAAACTAAAATTGGTTTATGTAAAAGTCTCAAAAATAAAATTATTTGGCTTCTAATTATATTTATTATTAACATTTTTGTAGCCACTGTGCCTGGGCCGCTGTTGCTGTCGCTGTTCCTGAAGTGCAAGGTACATTGCTGTTGTTGTTGTTGTTGTTGCTTCTCCCCGTCTCTCCTTTTGTAACTCTGCTTGAGGTCGTTATTTTCTTTAGTTGTTGTTGTTTCTCTTTCCCTTCGTTTCTGTTTCTCCTCACTGTTTGTTTTTGCTGCTGCTGCTGCTGCTGCTCCACTGTGCATTGGGCATTTTGGGTAAATCCACTTGCTAAGCGGCTGCTGCTGCTGCCTCTGTCGTCGTCGTCGTCGCTTTACCTCTTAAGATTTTTGAGTGGATCCTATGACTGCCACTTGTGTGCCACTTTTCTAGTACTTTTGTTGTTGTTGTTGTTGTCGCCGTTGTTTTTCCTACTTATAAGCTAAAATCAATTTTTTCGTTTTTTTTTTTTAAGCAGTTTGTCTGTTTGTTTGTTTAGAACTTTTCCTTGTTCTTCTTCTTTTTACAGGGAATCAACGAACTTCTTCTTTTTTTTTAAGTTGAATGTCCTTTTTTGTTGTCTGGCAAGTTTGTCTGAAGGGTTTCATTTATTGTTTTGAAGGTCGCAGACACAACAGAGAAAACGCCCAAAAAAAAAAAACTCAACCCAAACCAAACCAGACAATTTCAATTTGAATCAGAAATTGCCGGTTTTTCCACTCAGACATCTGAGAATTTGTGTCACATTCAACAGACAATAAAAAGAAAGAGAGACCAAAAAGGATATTCCGTTATTTTTCTTCTTTCTTTCTTTGTGCATTTTCTGCCAACGCCCCCAAAAATTCACCCGCATCAATTTTAAGTTGGCAACATTTCTTAAATCGAAAAAGAGGAGCAAGACAGAGAGAAAGAAATTAAAAGCGACCTTGAATTTCATTAGTAAATAAGTAAATGTAAATAATAATAAAAAAAAAGAAAAACTTTCACTCTTTCTTAAGTTCAAGCTAATAATTGCTAAAAACGAAAACAAAGCAAAAACAAAAGCAAATGTTGCCCAACATTCCAAAATGTTGCCAAGCCACTCAAATTACTCAAAGACTTGGGAAAAAACGACTCAATTTTATTTGCTCTTGCACTCAACTTATTCTCTCACTCTCTCTCTCTCTCTCTCTCTCTGTCTCTGAATTTAGCTTTTGCTAATTCTTTGGCCCAAGTTTAAGTTTTTAGTTGCTTTTGCTTTGATTTGCTATGATTCAGTTTTAGATTTTGGCCCCATCTATAATTAGTTAATTGCCTATATGTATAAAGTTTCATTTGTTGATGAAATTCCTAGCCTATACTAGAAAGGAAAGACACTCAAATTATTATTATATTATTGTGCACAATGTTGCGAAATACCGGCATTAAGAAGAAAGAAAAAAAAAGCTGGCCCTGGCGCTTGGCATTTAAATGTGCATGAGGGACAAAGATAGCAAGAAAGCTTTTACACAGACAGAGAGAGAGAGAGAGAACTTTGATGAGAGACATAAACCAGAAAAGTCAGCGCGCGAGTTGTCGTTGTCATCGTCGTTCTTCGTTTTTGTTTTGAGTGCATGATTCTTTGCCCGAAAATGAAAGCAAAGCTGAAATCCAAGGAACGCCGCTGCGTGAGTTTTTTTTTGTGTTTTTTCTTTGCTTGCTTTGTTTTTCTTTTACGCTTGCAGGTCCGTTATAAAGAGCACATTTTTGCAAATGAATTGTCGTGTGTATGAGTGTGTGTGCATTTAGCCTTTGTGGGTATGCCGCGCGACTGTACCGTGGCAGCAGCAGCAGAAGCAGCGTCTTCATTTTTGCTTCTTTTCTTTGTAGTTGTTGTTGTTGCTTTTGCAGCTGCTGCTTCTTGTATTATTGTTATTATGCTTCTTCCTTTGAACTATCATTTTCTTCTTCCTTCTCTCTGTTATCTTTGCACGTCTGTCCGTCACTTATTTTCTTGTGGTTTATGGAATCTCAAGATAAGTTTAATTATTTTATTTTTCATTAATTTATAATTAGTTTTTAAATGCCTCGTGATCAAAAATCTATTTTTATTTTTTTTTATTATTATTATCGTTATGAATCAGTTTTATTAAAAAGAAGAAACTTGAGCCTCTTCAAAAAATAATAATAATAACAATAATGATTTACTATTATTATAGCTTTTTGCGCAACGGTAAAACAACAACAATTAAAAATAGTTGACAAATGTCGGCGCCAAAAGTGATTAGAGAAATATAAGAATACCGTAAATTGGCAGCTGATATATAAAAAAAAACAAAAAAGATAACAAACAAATTAGTCAGTTGAAAATTGAATATTACACATTTTTCAAGAAGAACAAAAATCCTTGAAATAAATTCAATTTTGATAAAGAATTAAAATTAAAATAATTAAATTTCTAAAAAAAAATTGAATTACTTGGGAAATAAATCAAAACAAAATTAATTTAAAGTAAATTCCCCCCAAAAATAAAAGGAAATTCTAAAAAAAAGAACTTAAATTTATTTACTTAATTAATCGTTTAAAATATTCAAATTTCTTGGAAAATAAATAAGTTAATTTAAATGATGTCAAAAATCTAGAAACTTGGCTCAAATGTTTAAAAAATTGAATTTCCTGGAAAATAAATTAGATAAAATTAAAATTAGAAAAAATAGAAAAAATCATTTGAGCCCTTAAAAAAATTGAATTTCTTAGAAAATAAATTAGTAAATTTAAATTAAAATTGTGTGACTAGGGCAATAATTTATAAGTTTCTGAACTTGTAGCCTTAGGAG
>JAWNPY010000337.1:0-12487 GCA_035078625.1 Scaptodrosophila scaptomyzoidea
TACCGCTAGTCAGCAATAGCAGCAGCTATGTGAACATGGATGATAGCGGAATTGAAGTACAAGAAGAGTAAGTAACAAAAAACTTTCATTATTTTATTTTTAGGCCTAACTTTCAACTCATTAAGTTTTTTTTTGTTTTTTTTGGTAATTAAATATTCCAAATTCTGTTGAAAGCTTTCACTTTTTTTATTTTTATACGAGTAGCTAATTTTAATGAAGGTAATTTCAAATCTTACCCAAATATCAAGCATTGAACTTTGTGCCTTTCCCCCACACACACACCCTGTGTAAACAAAAAATTGAAAGAACGGTAAACAGAATATTGAAATGGCAACGCTGGATGAATTTTTAAATCGATAAATGGTGAGAGGAGTTTTGCACACACAGGCTTAAAAACTTCTTAAGCGATAACACGCTCTGTTTACTTTATCTCTCTTGTTCTCACACTCCCTCTCTCTCTCTCTGTGTCTCTTTGCTGTTATCAGACACACACACACACATCTGCTTGCATTTCGAAACTCCAGAAACAGAAACAGAGTTTTGCATGCCCAACCCAAAGCCCAGCAAGTGGGCAAGTTTGTGTGTGTGTGTGCGCCGGCGCATCGGCTGAGACTGCTGTGTGCTGCAATGACCGAGTCTGAATACCGTTAAACGTTAAGTTGCTGCTGCCGCTGCCGTTGAGAGTTTCTGAGCGTCGCTTTTTGTTATTTCTGTTTCTGTTTTATTACATAATCGCGCGCTCTTCACTTGCCGAGTCGAGTGGGAGTTGTTCGTGTGTGTGTGGATTTTAAAACCACATAAATGTAGGTCAACTTCATTCATTTGATGGTGGTGGTTGTTGACTAGGGTTTAATTAGATATAATGGATGGATTTGAAAAAAAAAGTACTTACTTGGAAGCCAGAATAAAAGTAGGAAATGCCTGCTTACTTACATTTCTCAAATTCTATTCCCATTTACCAGCAATTCATTCAACTCCAAGAGAAAGAAAGAAAAAAATACTGGGCGTTGTTTCAAATATATTTTCTAAATAGTTTTTAAACAATTGAGAAAGCCTCAAAGTAGGCAATAAATAAATTATTAAATTCGATCATTTTTTCTCTCTCCAATTTTTAATTGAATTAACTCATTGGAAACAAAAATGTAGACAAAGCTTACAAAATATTAGAATATTTTTACAAAACTAAATTTACTAGCTAAAAAATCACAGGGAAAAAATTATAATCAAAGTCCTCAGAATATTTTTAAATTAAATTTTAATTGATTTCACGGAGTAGAAAATTAAATTTACTAGCTGAAAAAATCACAAACTCTTGGGACAAAATTAGAGGCAAAGTTCTAAGAATATTTTAATATTTTAAAAAAAATTTTAAAACTTTTCAACTCAAAAATAATTAAACTCAAATAGTAAATTTAATATTTAATAATTTAATTTTCATTTTAAAGTTTTCTCTAAGAAACTTTTATTTATTTTTAGTTAATTATTCATAATTGATTTTTTCGTTGTTGTTGTTATTGTTTGACATTATGTACTTAATTATTTTTTACCGTGTAGTTTTTTTTTTGTTTTTTGTTGATTGACTGTTTTGTTGTTCTTTTATTTTTTGTTATTGTTTGTGTTTTTTTGATTTGATTAAGCTAGAAATTTTGGTGACCTTTTTTTTTTTTTTGTTTTCTATTTCTGTGTGTGTGTGTGTTTGTAGCTTTAATTTGCCGGTCGGTCCCGGTTCGTCGCTTTAGGCGGCACGGCGCACAGTCACAGTGATGTCATCCTAGTTTAGCACGCCACTTGTTGTAGAGCTTTCTTTTCTACAGTTAAGCATGACTATAAATATATATATGTACCTATATATAAAAAAATAAAGTCACACAAAGTCAAAGAAAAGAAAAAAAGAAGAAATGAGACACCGTTGCAAGAAATTTTGCTGACTTGGCCTAACCTAACCTGGGCCGTCTCTTCTTCTTCTTCCTCGTCTTCTTCTTATCGATTATGAATTGACATTTGAGGAGACACAAAGAGATGGAGACTCTACACGGCTGCTGCTACTGCTGTTGCCTGCCACATATTATGGCATTTATAAATACACTATCCAACAAGAGTTTGAGTTTTTATGTGATTTCCTATATTTTTTTTCGATCTAAGGTTGATTTCTTAATGTTATGAATGATTTTTCATAAATTTTAGATTCTGCTTTGAAGAATTTATTAAGGAGTATGAAGGTTTTCTACAGAACCAACTTTACTAAGGAATTTTAAGAAATCTTCACCTCTAAAAATACAAAAAAGGTTGTTTTCCCGGAAATCTCATTAAGACTTTTAGAAACCTCATTTAAATTATAGCTATATTATTTTTTCTTTTGCAGGATAGTGTATATATATATATATATATAGACAATATATCCATTTACAAGCATCAGGTTGGTTGGTTGATTCCGTTGTCTGTTCGCTTTTTTATTGTTGTTGACATGATTTGCTTTTTGGTGGGGCCTTTTTCTTTCTTTTTTTTTGATTTTGATTTTGAGCTGATTGTGTGTGTGTGTGTGTGCTGCCCATTGTGAAAGCACATCTCCTCAACTGTCTGTCAGCCACTCGATTGATTTTCCGGTGGCACACTTGACATGCATACAACAAGAAGAAGAAGAGGAGGCAACAGCAGCCAAATTCAGTCATCATCACTGTCATCTATTGTCACAATTTTTGTTGTAGGTAATGCTAACGGCAATTGTCTGTATATATATGTGTGTGTGTGTGTGTGTGTATGTGTCTGGTCAGCGGTGCGTGCGCTTTTCTATCAACCGCCGCCCGTTGACGAACCGCAGGCGCAGCGATCTGAATTTTTTATTTCCAAATACAAATAAAGTAAACACTCGATAGTAATAAAAAAAATAGAATAATAGTTAACTAAAAGCTCCTAAAATTATGCTAGATAAACTTAAAGCTTCCGTTTTATGCATTAAAAAATACATTTCCATAAAATTCTTAGTATTTTATTATAAATAAATCAAGTTTCAAATGATTCCTTGTAAATCTTGTAAAAAGACACAAAAAAACTAGGCTAATTTAAAAAAAAATGAAATTATCACTAAATTAAATTTATACAAAATGCCAACAAAAATTATTTAAGATCCTACTAAATTAGGCTAAAAATTGTGGGAAAAAAATATTTCCAGAAGCCTTAAAATAATTCAAAAATTATTTGAAAATTATGAAAGCCCTTTGCTAATTTTCCAAATATACATTTAAATATTAGAGTTATTTGGGGATCCTCTATTTTATCTTTAGTTTTAAATAGCTTTCTACCTCTTGAATCTTGGACTTTTTCTTGCTTTAAAATGTTAACTTTTAGTTTATTAAGTCCTCACTGTATCAACATATGTTTGTGGTTAACTATGTGTGTGTGTGTGTATGTATTAGTAAGTTCTAAATAGTTTTGTGTGGCGGCGACAACAATAGACAACAACGGCCCCAATTGTCACAGAGGCAGGCTGAGGCTGACAGCAGCAGCAGAATCAGCAAAAGCAGCAGCATCAAGCAGAGTCTCGGCGGTGTCGGTGGGCCAGTTAGCCACAGGGTTGCCTTTTATTTACCGCTGCTGTCTGTCAACGCTCTCTGTGTGTTGTGTGGTAACCCTGTTGAAATTAACTAGCCCAACCAACCCAAACCACCCAATCATCTGCCTGCCCTGCCCGCCCTCTCTCTCTCTACGTTTACCTAACGTTTTTTGCTCTCTTCCTCTATCTCTCTCTCTCTGTGTGTCTTCATGCGCACATTGACAAGGCCTCCCATCCGTTCGCCTATTCCCCTCTGCTTCCATTTGCTTGGGCCATCATCATCTATCAGCTTCCCCACAAGTTGCTGGCTGGCAATTCACTTCTCCATACATACTTACACATGTATGTGTGTGTGTGTACCTTTATGTAGTTACGTGTTAATGTTTTTTATGTTATTATTTTTATTTTTGTCTATATGCCGCTGCTGCTTCTTTGTGTATAACAACACTGTTGCAAAGGGAAAAAGAGAGTGTAAGAGTGCGAGAGAGTGAAGCAAAGAGCTTAAGCTACTCTCTTTTGCTCTCTCCCTCTCTCATTACTTTGCATTTTGTGTGAGTCGCAAAAAAGTGATGTCATGTTTGTTAGTTTAACAATGTTGCCAGATGTGGTCCATTGCGTCGTTGACTTTTGTTTGTTTTTTCTATGATTTTATTGTTCTCATCATTATTGTTCTTGTTGTTGTTATTATTCTGGTTATATTGGTTGTAAATTGCGCATCAACAATAATAATGACGACGACGACGATGTTTTTCCAGCAGAGAACAAAGCAGCTGTCAAATTTCAAAAAATAAAAGAAAGGAAATCGCATTCATTTAAAAATAAAAGGAAATTATTTCAAATTAAAAAAAAACTGCGTCTCAAAAACAAAATATATATAAATCGTCCATGACGTCATCGTCATCTCTCAACAGATTGGAAAACTTTCAAAAAATATTAGGAAAAAATTTAATAACAAATCGTTATTTATTTATTTTAGTGTGAAGTGGCAACGCCAACGCAAAAACTTCACACGCTTTAAATGGAGAGAGTAATTTCGCTCTCTCTCTCTCTCTCTCTGGGCAGTTGTTGTTGTTGTGTCGCTCCTGCAAACATTTTTACGTGCGCTTAGTGAGCTTTGTGTGTGTGTGTGTGTTTTGTATCTTTTACTTTTTAGCAGCAAGCATCACAAAACAGGCAACCAGCAGAGCACAGTCAGTTTAGCTAGGCAAACGCAAACGTAACGACAACGCCAAAACGTCTCTTGTTCCCCACTTCTCTCCCCCCCTGTGTACAATAAATAAAACAAAAAAAAAATAAGAATAATAATATAAACTTACGGCACACACAAACAAACGAGGAGAGTTAAAGTGCGGCGCGGATTTCTCGCTCAGTTTGCCAGTGTTGTTTTTGTTGTCGTTGTTGTTGATATATTTTTTTGTTTTTTTTTTACGGTATTTTCGTTTTTCTCAAACAACCCAACGAACGCTCGCGAGAAACAGTCGCAAAAGTAAAACGCGCGTAGATTTATTTATTTATATTTTTTTTATTGTGTGTGATTGAAATACAATTTTTTTATACGTATTTAATACGATCAAATATTCCAGCTATAAAATATAAAAGTGCGTAAAATAAAATAACAAAATAAAAATTATATTAAATTGTCAACCTAAAAAATAATAAAAAGAAAAAAAAAACACGGGCAGAGACAAACTGTCACCGTCACCCACTGCACAAAAAAAAAGAGAGAGAGAGAAAGAGAGAGGAAGGCGCACACATACAAGTCACGCACTCGGTGCAAGTGGTTGGTGAATTGGGTGGCGGTGGTGGTTGGTGTTGTTGGTATTTCTACTCTCTGCCACCACCAAAATAAAATAAAAACCACCCACTAGGCCGCCTACTCTTCAACGGACGGCTGGACAGTGTTGTTAAACGTTTAGGCATTTTTTGTATATATTTTTGTATTTGTTTTATTTAATTTGGATTGTTTTTTGTTTGTTTGTGAAAGTATATACAATTCACAATTTACTTAATTATTATTTTTTTTTTTGCCCATTGTTGCGATGCGCGCAAAGTGAGTTCATCGCAAAAAATAATACACACAGTCAGGCAGGCAGTTGCCTCTCTACTTTCTCACACACCCACCACCACACCTTTTCTTTTCTGCTGCTTCTTCTTCTTCTATCCACAACCTTCTGTGGCCATCCAAATCGTGCTGTGAACGCAATTAAAATACACTGGCACACACATATATATGTGTTTGTGTGTGTGTTAAAATAGTGCCTTGTTTGTACATAAATTAGTCGCTAGCATTGCGGTTATTTCGTGCCTGGCGATCTTTTATATACATATATATTTATATATGCATATATTAATACACAAAAATTCTTTAAAATGCCGCAAACAAATGAAATGAAACGTTGCAATTTGCAATTGAAATACAGTTATCCTCTCATTTATTCACTCCCACGCCGCCTGCACTCTCTCTGTCTCTCTCTTTTCGTTTGGCTTTTGCAGCTTCCCTTTTGCACTGATCGTTTCATATTTTTTGCCATTGAAGCATGGAAATAAATTGCGCTTTTCATAAATCAAAACGTTTGTTATTGCAATTTAATGATTTTCCACAAAACGCAATAATTTTTCAAGTGCAAAATTTCAATTAACATTTTTTGTTCGTTTTGTGTGTTCACTTTTCTTTTCATTTGATTTAATTTAATTTTTTTTCAAGATTGTTGTTTTTGGGGCGTTGTTAATTTAATTTTTCGCTGTTCCCATTCCAAAACCAATTAAGCATTTCTTTTTACTCATCCCCCTCCAAATCCCCGCCCAAAAATGACGTTTACGCATTTATTTCCAGCAATCGAAATTTATGCGCTCATCGCTTTAAAAACAGCTTTTTTGAGTGTATATTTGCGTTTAATGTTTGCCAGTTGTTTTACTCACCATTCCAAATGGGCAACAAGTTTTTTGTTGTTTTTGTTCATTTCTAATTTGTTTCAATTTGCCTGGTACACAATTCTGTTTTTAATTGTACTCTTTTTTCTGTTATTACAATACAAAAAAATAGATGGACTAAAAATGGTTTAAAAGCCACTTGGAATTCTTGAAATCCCCCAGAATGCAAGTGAATTTCATAGATTTTGGCAGGTCTTATAAAGAAATAAAATTCCAAAATTCTTATAAACATGAATTGCAAAGCAATCATTAAAAGAAAAGAGCTGGGGTAAGTCTGGGAAAAGTCAGGGGACCCTGAGAAACCATCAACAAAGTTCTGAGAAGCTCTTAAAAAAAAATCTGAGAAAAGACATCAACAAAAAATTGAAATAAAATTCGCAAATTCTGAGATCTTCAAAAAAAAACCTCTTTTTGCTTCTGAAATAAAATTCCAAGGAACTCAATTTATGGTTGGAAAAACTGCTAAAAAAAATTATATGATATGATCCTTAAAACTTGCTCGTAATTTCTCTAAATTAATCTATGAAGATCTCTTAAAAACTTGTCTTTCAAACTCAATTTTAATCCAAGTTATTTTAAGTAAAAAATTAAAGAAATGCTTGCTCTGATTCCTGGCTAAAGATTTCGATTTATATTTGTAGTTTATTTGTTAAAAAAATTAAATCAACTCTAAACTCATTAAAATTTCGATTTATTTTTGTAGCTTCCTTAAAAAATTCTATTTCCAACGTGAAAAAAATTCTCAGTTATTTAATTCTAATCTTTTTTATTATTAAAAAATTTAAATCAAGTCTAAACTCATTAAAATTTCGATTTATTTTTGTAGCTTTCTCAAAAAAGAATTTCCAACGTGAAATAAAATTCTGAGGAATTTAATTCTAATATTTTTTATTGTTTAAAAATTAAATCAAGTCTAAAAACTTAAACTTCCTTAAAAAAAAGTAGAAAGTAAATGATTGAAAAAAAAGAGTATTTGAACTTTGCCTTTGGGAGGTCAAAGTGTTTTTTCTCGCTGTACTTTTCAAATGAACTTCACACCAAATTAATGGGCTTTCTTGTGGGCCAAACACACAATACCCTAGGGCAACAACAACAACAATAATAGCAACAACAAATCATTTGTTGGCCTCGCCTTCTTTGGATCTTTTTTCTTAACTTGGCTTTTATTCTGCTTAACCGGACAACCGAATCAAAGTTGAACAAGATGGCAAAACATATTTTATTAGTTTTTGTGAAAAACTTGTTTCTCTTGTAATTTTTATTCTGGTACCTTTTTTTTTTTTAGTTTTTGTTAGTCTTTGTCTTCTTATTATTGTTGTTATATTTACTGTTGTTGTTTCTGGCCCATTGGCATATCAAATCGGCACATGACGTAATCTTCACATGTTCGTTCGTTCAATGAGCCCCCAACAACAACAACAACATCGATGAATTATGAAGTTGATTTGTAAACAGATAAAATGCGTGGTGCGGGGACTCAACACTGCCTAGCTTATTTAAGAGAGGGGACAGGGAAGGAAGGGGAAGGGGGAAAGTAGCAGCAGTTCGATTGGATTTGACTCGGTCGCCTAGTCATTTGACTTTGTCTATATTTTATTATATTCAAGTATTAAATTTGTCGAGTATTTTTTTTTCGTTTCTCGTTTAGTGATTTTTTTTTTGGGGCCACAATTGATGACAATGTCAACAACCTAAGAGACCCCCAACCTAATTTCAATTTAGAAGATATGCAAAGAAAATAAATCTAGAAAAAATAACTTAGCAAATCACAGTTAAATTGAAAAAAAAAACCCTAAGAAATTCTTTAAACTTAAAAAAATCGTTTACCTAAATTTACTCTCAAATAACTTCAAAATTTAACTTCAAAAACCTTAAAAAACTACTCAAAATTGTAGTCAAATAATTATAAAATTAAATTCGAAAATATTCAACCCAAAATTGTGCTCAAATAACTATAAAAAAAAAAAAAACTAAACTGAACTATTTAATAAATGAATTTTAATTGAGAGAATATTTAATTTGTTTTATCAATCAGATAAAATAATTTTTGAAATTTATTAATCAAACAACAAACAAAAACCAGAAATTGAATATATTTCAGGAAAATTGTGCCAGGTTTGAGAGGAAGCCAATTCCTGATTTTATATAAAGATTTAAATTGAAATAAATTTAATTATAATTTTGAGAGTAACTGGCAAACAGGCAAACAGGCAGGCAGGCAGACAATGTCAATTAGCAAATGACTTAATTTAATTGACATTGAAATTGCTTTGCTTGGCTTGGTTTGGTTTGGTTTGTTTTGGCCCGACCCACTTTTTAATGACGCACTTACTCAAAAATTTCTAGAGGTCAAAAATAAATTTCCTTTTAAATTCTTGTTCAATTTTCAAATTTTCATTTACAGATCAGAGCGTTCAATTGTACGTGTTTCCATATACCAAAGCAGTCAGCCGCAGCAAATTTGTCACCCAGCTGAATATTTAACAAGTTTTACTGAAAATCTAGATAATACGTTTAGTAGCTACAATTGTAATTTAGATTATACGACGATGACAACAGCAACAATGCAGCCAGTTGGTCTTGGTCCTGCCTACGATAGACAGCAGAGGTAAAAATTATCCTATACTATATAATTCTATAAAGAAAGTCCTAATAATTCTTGTTTATAGCACTGATTCTGGTTGGGATAATCCATTTCGTCCTGGCGGTGATTTATCTAGGGAGGCTGATGAAATTGTTAATATGATACGAGGTGAGTTTAAATGGTTTGTTTTTTTATTATCATTAATTCTTTTTTTTTTCAGGTGGCAAACCCATTACACCCACAGAGGATCGTACAATAGGCAATGGCAGCGCACAGCATGGCGATGATAACTGCAATGGGACAGCAGTGGGCGAAAGCGTGACTAAAACAAATGTAAATTAATATCCTTTTGCTTTTGAATTTGTTTTAATGTGTATGCTTTTTGTTTTTTTCTTTTTAGGTTTCGCAAAACCAAGCAGCACAAAATGGTACAAATTCCCACGGCAGCAAAGTGGCCACAACAACAGCAACAACAACAGCAGCAGCAGGTGGCAAAACGGACAATGGTGTCACTTCTTTAGCTCAAGTCTCAAAACAAGTGGTACCTGGGCCAACATCGGCTAGTCATGTGGTTATCGATGAGAAGAAGAACAAGAAAAAGGGCTGCTGTGTGGTGCAATAATTATTATTTGTTGTTGTCAAACAATCAAGCAAAGCAGATGATGAAGAAGAAGCCGACAACACACACACACACACACAGCGCGCCTTGTATTTTTTTTTTTCGTCGTTGATGTTTTTAAAAAAAAATAAAATGTTAATATGCTGCTGCCGAAATAAAAATCAATTTGCTTGGATTATTTGCCTTGCACATTGACAATTAAAAAGACCAGAGCTCTCTGTTCCAGACCAACAGCCAAAAAAAAAAAAAAAAACAAACGACCAGCAGCCACAGCAACAACAACAACAACAAACGACAGTTCAAATTTGATGATGAGAATTGAACAATTTTGTCGTTAAAAAAGATTTGCAAAAAAACAAAACAAAACTATATAATTTAAAATATATTTATATATATATTTGTTAGTCTGGATAAAAAATAAAAATAAAAACAAAATTATAAATGTAATAAAAAAAAAAAAAATAATGCTGATGTTAATTGTAGAAGCTGCTGATATTAATGATATATATATAAATATATAAAAATATACATTTTTTTCTTTTTTATTTTGTGACTCGATGAATTTGTTTCAAATTCTTTTTCTTTGTAAAACAGCTTTTTAAAAAAAAGATGAAATGAAATAAAATAAATCAAAAAAAAAAAAAAGAAAGATTAAGAAGAAGATAAAACTCAAAACAATTTATATATATATAAATGTTTAAATGTATTTATTATTATTATTATTATGATTTTTTTTTCTTATTTATATGAGTGGATGAGAGTAAAAGTAAATTAAATGTTAAATCTTAAACAAATACTTACACACACACACACACCACACACACAAATATATAAATATATATAACTTGAAATAAAAAAGAAAGCAGCAGCTTAAAACTAATTAAATTGAATTGAAGGCATATATCAAATCATAATAATAAAAAAAAATAATGTATGTTTTATGTATTTTTCTTTTGATGTACGAAAGCAATGCGAGCAATGAGAGAGAGAGAGAGCAACCAGGAATATTAAATGCTCAACAAAAACAAGTAAAAGAAAGAGATAGAAATAGATGGTAATGGCAAATAGAGAAAAAAGAGTATTAGATTGGCTGATATTTAGCTCATTAGCATCACACACACTCACAAACACAGGCATTGATTTTTTGAAACCACCGTCGCCCTCCTAACTAAGAAAAGAAATATAGAAATATATATATAAAATAATGATAAAAATGCTAAGCTTATTTTTCCTGCTTTCCAAAAAAAAATCAATCAATCAAATTTAAAAAAAAAAGAAAAGTTCAAATGAAAGTGAGCAAAAAATTAAAACAGAAATTAAGAGAATCGAAACCAAACTCAAAACACCGAAAATACTTACACACCCACAAACACACACACACACAGCTACATATTTACAAAGATAACAAGCAAAAAAAAAAGAAATTAAAATATTTACAAGCAGCATTTTTTTTTTCAAATAAATAAATTAATATAACAAAAAAAAAGAAATCTAATAAAGAAAAACAAAATGCAAATTAAAATCTGAAGCTCTTTCCAAATAAAAAACAAAATTTAATTAAATTATATTTAATAAAAATAAAACACAGCTAATAAATCAGTGACATAATAATTGTATATTTCCGATTATAAATTAAAACGAAAAAAACAAAAAAAACTAAAGCAAAAATGTTAAGTTATTGTATAAATCCTAAATAAAAACAACAACAAAATAAAAAAAAAATCAAATAAAAAGAAATGGAACTTGGTTTATTTTTTTAGTGGCATCTTTTAGGCTCTAAAAATTTTCTCTTTTACAAATTTAATAAAAAAAATACAGCCTGCTTTTAGGCTGAGGCAGAAAACTGCTAATTAATCACTGGCAATAAATATAAAAATAATTCTAATGGTCTCACTTTATTTGGCTTTCTGCCGGAAGCTAAACCAAAATAAACAAAAAAAAAAAAAAAAACAACCTTTCACCTTTTGCACAATTAATTCAATTAATTTAACTTTGGGTATATAAATCGTTAAATGCCAACAGCCACAAAATAATAAATAATTTGTTTAATTAATCTAATGGGGCAAATAAATAAATAAGAAGAACAAGCACAGCAACAACACCAGCAAAGTGAGGCTTATCGATTTCCTGAAACCCAAAATGATGCACACACGCGTATAAATTTATGGATAAACTTTAGTTAATTTATGAACTTAATTCGTAAAGACATTTATAACAATTTATTTGGATTTTTTTCTTAATTTGGGTTTTTTTTTTATTTTTGTTTGTGTCATTTTAATGGTAGATTAATTGGGTACGGTGGCTGTCAATTTTTGAAAATGTTGCGCCTAAGTAAGCGGAAATGTCGAATTTGAAATTTGTCGCGTTCACTTGCCTAACCGAATCCATTCTGAGACAATTCATTTCGTTACCCTTCTCTTCCCAAACACTTTGGCTTATTTAAATTATGACATACACACACACACACACACACGATAGCTAAAAAGCCAAAAAAAAAAAAAACTCAGAGCGAAAGTTAACTTCGGGGCGCCGAAGTTTAAATACCTTTTTAAATTAAACTCCTGCCCTGTTGATTAGAAATATATTTTTTCTGTAATCAACATTCAATTACCTTTCAAATCATATGCAATATGTCCAAAAAGAACGAATAGCATACCGCCTAGATTTAAAACAAAATTTGTGTATTTTGAAATCTGATTTTTTACATATATTTTAAGTACCGCTTCAGATACTGGAATATAAATTGCATATTCTGACTCGTCTGAATTTTACCTTTCGTTTGATATGCCATTTGTTCATATTG
>JAWNPY010000338.1:0-12459 GCA_035078625.1 Scaptodrosophila scaptomyzoidea
CACACACACACACACACACACACACACACACACACACACACACACACACACACACAATGTTGAGCAGCTCTTGACAAATGTCTCTCGACGGATATTATCCTCTTTATCAAAAACAACAGCAGTGAAAATAAAATAAAAAAAAATATATATCATATAATAACAACCAACCAAAAAATAAAATCAAGCCAAACAACAACAAAATATCCTATTTAAGTATACTACAAAAAAAAAATACGGCGAGTGTTGTGTATCCCTTTTTATTAATTTGTTGTATTTGATGGCCTTTTAAATTTTGTGTTTTTGTTTTATTTTTACTTTTTCGGTAATACTATTTTTGTGGTCGTTATTTTTATTCCTTATACTCTGATTTATTTGTATTCAATGTATTCAAATGTAATCGGTGATTATTATCTGGCATATGCGGAATATATACATATGTACTTATATATGTATTGTATGTATTATGTATGCAATCAAATCGTTTTGTGTTTAGTTTCGAACAAATCTGAAAAAAACAAATTTCAATAACTAAAATTATAAAAAAAAAAATACAATAATAAATAAAAATATATTTAATAATACAATATTTATTGGTGTAATTCTATAAAAACAGTTTTTTGATACAAATTCCGTTTCTGTATTCTGTATTTTAACTATTCATAAATATTTAAATATTTATACATACATATATAAAATTGATGTACCTTTTGTTTAATTATACTTTAGTATCAAAATGTTTTTATTTAATTTTGATTTTTATTTTCCAAAAGACATAAAAAAATATTCTCCAGAAAAACTATTTCCTTTTCCATTTTCGAGGGGAAATTGTTTTACACAAAAAATTATTAGAATATATTTTCATTTATTTGTTTTTTTTCTTTCTTTTTTTTTTGATTTGGAAAAATATATGTATATTTAAATCTATGAATGTCTGTTTTACTTAAAACCATAAGCATTTAAAATATAAAAAAAAAAAAATAGGTGCTCAAACAAATTTTTTTTACAACTGTGACATTTTACGTAATTTGAAAGCAACTGTAATATTTTTGTTTTTTCAAAAATTAAAAAAAAAAATTCTGGGTTCTTTAAACGCATGCTCATTGTTTATTCGAAATTAATGAAATGATAAAAATTATATAAACAAAAAAGAAAAAACATATGACAAACAAATTAACACAACAAGAACAACAGTAATAACCACTTTCAAAGGCTTTTAAAAAATGAGAACAAAATCGAAATTAAATAAACCCAAGAACATTTCACATGTCGCTGAAAAAAGGCAGTAAACTAGAACAACATTTTTGAGCCATGCTAAAACAATTATTACCATATTAGGTAGATTTATTTAGATTTGTTTTCAATTTTATTTTTTTTTTTGTGATTTGATTAAAAGCAAATTGCCTTTCCTGCTAATGCTGCTGCTTCTTATCACAAACATCAAACATTGTTGTTGCATTTCTGTAACTTGAAACTCTTTTCCTTGATAAACTCAAGCTGAAGATTAAGACAAATATATACAAGTGGAACAAAAAACCAGTACTCCAGTAATACAATATTTATTTTCAATAAGACTTGAAAGATATATGGTTTATAAGTAATAGTTTCATAGTTGAAATTTCTTACCAAGCATCAGAATTATTCTTTAATTTTTTTTTTTTTTTTTGCGCATATATTTTAAGCAATAAGCCATTTAATGTTTTTATTTTTGTATTTTTGATTATTGAATTATAAAGAGCAAAAAAGAATGTATACAATCCGCTCAAACGCAGGCCAAATTAGAAATAAAAAAAAAAAATATATAAACCTACCCACACATTTTAAAACATTGCATGATCTACTTATTATTCACTGTATATTACTCCCCCCCTTTCCCCGCCATTTCAGCTGATTTTTGCTTATTTTGTTTTTTGCACATTTGACAAAAGGAAACAAAAATTATGAAATTTACTGAATTTAAGAAGCAGCAGAAAAACTAGAAAACCAAACAAGTCACGACCAATCAGAAGATCCTTAATTACTCATGTCAAATCTACCTTCCATCTACTTATATATATATATATTATTGTGCTCAGTACTCGAAAATAAAAAAAAAAACTCAGGACTTGAATTCGTTTATATATATACCTATATATTTTTATGTTTGTTTTTTTTTCTATTTTTATTTTTTTTTTTAATTTTTTTAGTTCTTATTTTTTTTTTTTTTTATTTTTAATTTTCATTTGTTTTCGTTTTTGAGAAAATATTTATGTAAAATTCTTTTATGCATAAAATTTTCTAAATAATTAAAATCAAAAAATTAAAATTAAACAATACAAATTTGAAATTGTACTCTTTGTTTTTGGAAAATGAAAAAAATGTTCACATAATTTCACATCTGTTTATTTGTTTACTCCACTTCTCACCCTACTACTGTATCCACAAATTGCAAAAAAAAAAAAACAAAAACAAATGAAAAATTCTAAAACAATCAAAAATAAAAACAAAAACTAAAAAAATTAATCAACTGAATACGCATACGAAATACGCATATGAAACTGATATCGAAACCGATCTCTCCTGAAACACAAACTCAAAACATCAACTTTAAATGTTGTTTGATCCATATATATAAATATATATGTATATACAAATATATCCCATATCGTACGAAATGAACCAAACGAACCACCATAATAAAACTATATATTTATCACTCGAAAAAAAAAACACATGAAAATATGAAAAAATAAAAAGATTCCACGATGAGGAGCACGCGAATTTGCTAAACTCCATGTGGCTAACTGCCATCACATTTCTCTGTGTTGGCTATGGTGACATAGTGCCCAATACATACTGTGGACGCGGTATAACTCTCACCTGCGGCATGGTGGTAAGTATTATGCACAACAAATAAAAATAAAAAAAAAAAAAAAAACAATATAAAAAATACGTACGTACCTTAAATATGTTACCATAAAATACCTCTATCCACCTACTTACTGAATATATATACATATCTACCTACCATATATACAGTTTGTACAATAATTTTGAATATTATTCAAATATTGTATGATCAGCGAATATTCTTCTAAAATGCATAGATTGTAATTAATTAAAATTCAAATATATACCAAATCTATGCACTAATATTCGAAATTTTTGTGTACTCAAGTATTTAGGCATAGATCTGGTAAGCTGGTTGGTTTGAGTTCTAAAAGTACTTACAAAACTTAAAAAAAGTGAGGTTAACTATATTTATTTTTGCAATTTTGTAGGTTAGGTTTTCCTTTTTTTTTCGTTTTGTTTTTTTAGGGGTTTTGTGATCGCGTTAGTTCATTCCATAGATCTAAAAAAAACACTAACAATAACAATAACAACACTCATGCATAATTTTTAAATGTCGTTGTCGCTGTAATATAAAACCATCTAGCATAATTTGTAACCATTATATATATGAATATACTTGTGTATATAATACAACCACATTGAGCCACCCAATCACACTCACACACACACACATATACACACACACACTTCCATGTACTTATATGTATGTATATATTTGTATATTTATCACTATTTCTGTTTTACCTAAACGTGCCCATAAGTCACGGCCTTAATGCGTATGAAGATAATGTGATTGTGTGTGTGTATTTTGGATATCCATTTTGGTTGACGTCCATAATATATGTTTTTGTTATTGTTATTTTCCTTAAACATCCTAACAACAACAAGAACAACAACTAAGCCACGTTGTCAGCAAATCTCCATTTGGGTATGAATAATCCAAGAATATACTGCAAAAATGCGACTTTTTGGTGTGTGTATGTGCGTGTGTGTGTGTGTGTGTGTGTGTGTGTGTGTGTGTGTGTGTGTGTGTGTGTGTGTATGTGTGTATGTGTGTGTGTGTGTGGGTGTGGGTGCGTGTGTGTATGCCAATTTTTAACCTTATAATCAATTTGTTTGCACATCAAAACAAAACAAAAAAAAAAATAACAAGTACCTACTTATATAAGAAATAAAATTTAAAAAAAATCCATTCCCTATTCCGACTTGATTTGCTCGGTCGCTCGATTTTTTTTTAAACTGATTTCCACTTGTTTGTGTCTTCACCAATTTTCCAAAACGTTTTTTCCTGTTGTTTTTGATTTCAAATTTCTTTATATTCTCTTCATTCTAATATTTTAAACATATTTGAATTATATTCTGCATTTTGCCTGTTATTTGTTATCTAATAATTAATTTTTTTCTAACTGTTATTTCAACTGTTTGTTTTAATTCAATTTTATTTTGTTATTTTCTTTCTTTTATTTTATTTTGAATTTTTGTAATTTTTTTTTTATATTTATTATATATTTATTTTTAATTATGTATTTTTTTTTGTTACATTGAGCCAATCATACGATATTTTTCTCTATCTCTCTTTCCCTTTCATTTAACTGAAACGCTCTTCGTGCGTGTAATATTATTTGCCCCTGTTTTATCAACAAAATAAACAACAACAATTATAAATATAAAAAAATATATATATACATAAAAAAACTAAATAAATAAACTACAAAAAAAAACCGAAACCATAATTTTAAAATAATTATCAAATAACTGAATATAAAAAACAAATTGAATTAAAAACAAAACAAAAAACACTTTCATATATGGAAATCCTCAAAATGCATAAAAACGCAACAGATTTCATGATGAAGAACATGCTAATCTATTAAATGCAATGTGGCTGATAGCGATAACATTTTTGAGTGTTGGTTTCGGTGATATTGTTCCAAATACGTACTGTGGACGTGGTATCGCTGTCAGTACAGGAATAATGGTGAGTTTTTTTGTTATAATAAAAATTAAAAACAAAACAAAAATAAAAAAAAAAAGCAAAACAAAAGAAATCAAAATTTCTATATAAAAAAAAATATTTGAAATGCACCCCTCACATATCCGAACATTTTTACTCCTTCAGCATTAAACAAAATCAAATCAATCATAATAAATATCAAATCGAAAACCAAATTGAATAATACAAAAACAAAAAAAAAAGTCACATGTAAATATTCATAAAATTAAACGCATATATGTCTTTTTAAATATGCCGAAACAAACCACAAAATAAAATATACATATATATAAATAGAAACCATCGTTTTAGTCGCATTTTTTAGCAATTAAAAACAAAAATAAATAACAACAACTTGTACTTTTACTTTAAGTTGTCATTTATCACAGTTTCCAAACATCTTTCTCAGTGGGTTCTATATAATTCTTTTTGTATATATTTTTGGGAAATCCTTTTTTATATTATTTGAAAATTTTAATTTTGAATGGAAACTAGCGGAAAAACTTAATGGGAATTAACATAATTCAAAATCGAACCAACTGCAACAGCTCATGGAAAATAATAATCATGGATAAAGCAACCTATATAAACAATTTTTGAAGCTTCTTCTGTTCATCCTCTCTATCTGTCTCTCTCTCTCTTTCGCTGTCTCTTCTACTGCTCTTTCTGTCTCTTTTGTATTATATTATTAAGTACCTATTATTTTTTCAGAAAAAGATATATCTCTTAAAGTAGCCAAACAAATCTTTGGATTGCTTTTATAATTTCCTAGCTAAACGTAATATATAATATTATGTGTGTATGTATATCAAATGCCAGTCAAATTCTACTTCTACTACTACTTCTTCTTAATCTAACTGTTGTAAAACTTATATAAAACTTTATATATGAATTAAATCGAATAATCGATTTTTCCATCTACTAAATTATATCGTATCTACATATTTCAATCATTTAAAGGATCATCTTCATTCAGTATTACTCATTCATACATACATACATAATCAATGTTTTTACTTTCTATGTTTTTGAGATTATACAGTATTATATATATAATGAGGCAAAAAAAAAAACAACAACATAACATAACATTTTATATATTCTCTAAACAATCAAAAAATTACCTATATTTATACTACATACTTAAAATATATTGAGAGCAACAAGTTCTGGACTATTTACTATATGATCTGCCATTTCTATGCATAAAATAAAATATGCTTAAATATTTAAAATCCAAATAAATGTACCATATACAAAAAAATCAATTTTAATACTAAATAAAAATATTATTGATTGCTGCTACTGCCACCAGAGAAATGCCAAAAAACAAAAAAAAAAAACAAATTAAAATGCCCAACACCTTTCTCAAAATACTCAAAGTAGTTGGTATTTATTGAATGGATGGATGGATGAATGCATGAATAAAATCGGTTGCTCATGTCGGCTATAGCAATCCAATCAATTAACCTTCCCACCTCTCTCTCTCTCTCGCTCTCTCTGTCTATCTCTTTCGGATTACTTGAAAGATTCTAATTGTTAACAATATTTAATTTTAAATCGTTTACAGGGAGCTGGTTGCACAGCCTTACTCGTGGCAGTCGTATCCCGTAAATTGGAGTTGACCCGCGCCGAAAAGCATGTGCACAACTTTATGATGGACACGCAGTTAACAAAAAGGGTATAGAACGTCTCCATAAACTTACTTACTTATTTAAAAAAAATCATTTTCCGAGTCGCTTAATTTTCGGAATATACTCATTAAGTTTTCCAAGCAAGAAATGAAACCGAAACAATCCTTTAATTTAATTTAGCTTGGAAACAAAAAAAAAATAACTTTTAATTGTTTTGTTATTTATAATGGAAATATTCCAATGATAGCTTCTCTCTTTTCCTCCCCCTTCACCCCAAAAAAATAAATAAAAAAATACATATTAAAAATGAATGGGGTTATCTTGTATTTATATAATGATAAATAATCCCATACTGAATATTTAATGTGTAGCAATCCCAAATTGTCCATCAATTAAAATGCATTCTAATAACTTTGTTTTCAATTTTTCTTACAAACAAATTTAGCTGAAAAATGCTGCGGCGAATGTTCTTCGTGAAACTTGGCTCATTTACAAACATACAAGACTAGTAAAACGGGTTAATCCCGGCCGTGTAAGAACCCACCAAAGAAAGTTCCTTCTAGCTATATATGCGTGAGTATTTTTAGAGATCTAACAACAACTAACTGTCAGAAACCACCAAAAGTTCAAAGTCAACTTAAATCAAAAATAATGAGAGAATAAAAAAACTCTATGAAACAGTAAAAATAAATTACCAATTATAATAAATCTATTAAATCTAACAAAAAAAAAGAAAATAACTAGCAATGGGTTGTACAATGTACATGTATGTTTATTATTATTTTTTTATAACAAGTACTGGGATTCATAGAAAAGATTAAAATAAATAAATGTATAGGTTCCTCTACAATGACACCAAAAATGTATGTGTTTTGTTTTTGTTTTATTGTTAATGTGCTTAGAAATATAGTTTTGTGAAATATTGTCTGGTGAACTACTAACTGCCTATAAAACACTCATGCAAAGATCCTTAAATGTTTACCTATAAGTAAATATTAAACACATATTTTTAATGGCTTTTTTTCTTCTCAATTAAATGTAGAATAGTTAATTGTTTATCATAATTAATTAGCTTTAGAGCAATCATTCGGGGAAAGCTTAACTAACATGTAGTTTTTGGGGCTATCAATTAGATCAGGTATAAAATATAAATCTATAATAAAACATTTAACAAATAAACCAATAAAAAAAAAAAACAAAAACTGTCTTAAAAACAAAATCCAAATATTATAATGATTGAACTCGTTTTACTAGCCTGTAAATAGGTTGTAAAGCCCTGTTTTTACGTTATGCAAAAACCAAGAATAGCCACATAATTAGCATGCAGCGTTAATTTTTTAGAATTTCGTATCTAAAAAAAAAAGTATATTCGCAATCATCAAGCTTTTTTTTTTACTTTAAATGCTTATTATTTAATTTTGCTAACAATTTGATTGATACACTTTTGCTTATTTCAATTAATTTAATGTAAAAGTCTTTATAAAAAAAATCAAGTAAAAAAAATAGCTGGAGCTGATTTTTAAGATACGATTTTCTGCAATATTAACGCAAATTTTATATTTATGTTATGTATTTTTTAACTTCGGTCTGAAATCGAAGATTTTTCTATTTCTATTGTCTGCGAAACTGCAATAAAAAAAAATCTTTCTATAGGCATGTTAATTTTAATGTCAACTACCAGTTTTTAATTTAATTTTATTTTTAAATTAGTTTTCAATTTATTTATGTATTTTTTTGTTGTTATTTTTGGTTTATTGTTTTGACACACAAATGTATGGCATAAATATATTAAAATTTTCTTTGACGGATACGATTTTTTACCCACTGCACTGCACAGGTTGCGAAAAGTTAAAATGGATCAACGCAAACTAATGGATAATGCCAACACAATAACTGATATGGCCAAGGTAGCTAAATATAAGAGCAATTTAACTTAAATATATTTAACATTTTTGTATTTTTTTATGTATATATTTGTATATTTTTACCAAAGACACAAAATACAGTCTATGAAATAATATCGGATATGTCAAGTCGCCAGGATGCGATAGAAGAACGATTAACAAATCTAGAGGATAAAATGCAGAGTCTACAAGTAAGTAACGATAAAAAAAATTTTAGTTTTACTAAAATTCATTCATTCATCATATACTTTCAAATTTTCTCAAAAGGAACACATGGAAAGCCTTCCAGATTTATTATCACGTTGTTTGACCCAACATCAGGAACGTATTGAGCAACGACGTAACTTTTTACATCCGGATACGGCTGCTGCGCCCATACAACAGGCCACGCCTCAGTCAATGTTCAACACAGCTCCAATGCTATTTCCTCACTCAAGGTAAAAACATCTTTCAATTCCTTTCCATATTTTAGTCAATTTGAATTTTGTTTGGCTCATTAAACATATTTGCAATTAATGCTGCTTGCTTCACATTCAATTGACTTGATTGGTTTTTATAATTTTTTTTTATTATTTTTTTTGAGAGAAATTACACAAATTTTGTCTGACTGTCACAATTATCAATATTCTCAAGCACAAACAAAAAATTTAAAGCACTTTGGAAAGTAGTAGATAATTTATTGGTTTGAGTATATTACATTTCCAATCCAATCCAAATTGAAAAATAAAAAAAAATATATATGTATCTATATATATAGGTATATATATATATATCCCCAACCATTATCTTCTATGCAAGATTCATGTTTGAGTTAAAACTGACAGTGATTAGAAAATTACAAAATTAATTTTGCTAATGATAATAATTTTTAACATGGCTAAAAAAAAAATCATTTCATCGCCATTAAAATTGAAAACTTTTAACGTAATTATTTTTTGTTGTTGGAATTACAATTAACAAAACAATTAACTGCTTTTTGCATAGAAGTGTTCCCTCATCCAATAACGCCGCTGCTACTTACCATTGGCCAACAAGTCCTATTTTGCCACCTATATCTAGTAGAACACCACATTTAGTGCCTGATACTCATATGCCATCAAATGGATCTGCAGTTAATAGCTACGCATCATCCAATAAATATGGCAGCTGAATATCAGAAAATGAGCGCTCAAACTCCGTGATTAACATCGAGATGCTAACAATAAAGCCAGCTAAAGCAACAACAACAACAACAGCAACAACAGCAACAAAAGCAACAACAGCAACAACTACGTCTATAACAAGATCATCATCGTCATATTCGCCCCAAATGGTCGAGACAGAACTGAGGCAATTAAAGGAATATCACATTATCGATAATAATGATGGATTAACAACAACAACTGGTCATCAACGTGTAGTTAAGAATATACCATCTATACCAGAGGATACGGAATCGGTGATATTAACGAGCCCAAATGGTGGTTCAACTGACCAAATTAAGCCGATTTCAACATCTGTAGCAACAACAATGTGCAATCCATTAGCAATTGCCTCGACAAAGATCACTGAAAATAAGTTTACTAGAAAAAGAGAACGTCTATGCAATAATAGTAGTAATAACTTTAGTAATAGTAATTATAATATTAATAATAATACAAATACAAATAATAGTAATATTAGCAATTCTACAAATCTAATTTCGAAATCGGCCTTTTTGTAAATAAGCCTTCTTCGAAATGAGACAAAGAACAAAAATGAACAAATGAAAAAAAAAAAGATAAAGTCAAATGTTAGCATACAATTATATAAATCTATGATAGTAGGTATATATCATATATACCAAATATATATATATATACATATATATATATATACATAATATATATATATATATATATATGTATATATATATGTACAAATTAATATTTTTTTCTAAAAAAAAACCCCTTAGGATATTAAATATATAACTAACTACATGCTAAAAGTCCTTTTATCGCCCCCCAAAACCCTTTCCTTCCTTCCGTAAAACCCGTAACAACTCTGCATATGTATAATACGATTAGGCAATAAGTAAAATTAATGAAAAGAAACCAACCTACTATTTTACCGAGCAAAAGGGACCTTTTATATATACTACCAAACATACATACTCCAATGTCTGTCCTTTTTTCTATCCGAAATCATACAAATACAAACACAAAGTAGCTGCCATAAAAGTCATTCAAGTTATAAAGATTAAAAAGAGTATGTGAATTTCGGCCAGCCGTAATTATGTAATGAACCTTAAACTCCAGACTGTCAGAAAACAAAAGAGATAGAGATTAATGATAAATCCAAACATAGCTGAAATACATGGTGGAATAATTATTCCACTATGCTCACAGACGAAGCGAAAGTTGAGTTTTAGGTTGTATAAACTGGTGCATGTAAAAAACGAAACAAATATTTAAAATAAAATATATTCAAATTATATAAATAGGTACACAAAAAAATATGTAAAAAACAAACAAAATCAAACTAAAGTGTTATTTAACGAAACTGTACTATTAGATCTGGCTTTAATTTAAAACAAAAAAAAAAACAAAAAAATTAACTGCAATTTTATAGCCAAAAGTTAAGTGAATTATTAATTCAATTAGAAGTAAAAACCTGACTAGCTTTTGAGAGAGACGTACGAGATAATAGTATAAAAAAAAAAAACAAATAAAAACAAAAAATAAAACCACATAATTATAATAAATAACAAACAAGATTTTTAATTAAATTATTAAAACACACACACTATAAATCGTGTTAATATACAAATTAGTTTTAACTAAAGAAAAATTCAATAAAAAAAAAAAACAAAAGCTGTAGTAATAGCAAAATGTGGCAGAGCTACCAAAATAAGAAAACAAAAAAAAGAATATAAAGAGTATTAACTGAAAGCATCGAAATAATTTTTTTTTGTAGATAAAACAAATTTTAAAAAATAAATAAAAATAAAAACATACACATACACATACAAATCCATAAAGCAAACCAAAATTCTGCATTATGATGTTATACGCCCCATAAACATACATACATAAAAAAATACACATTTCAAAGGCAAAAGAATAGTTAAATTTGTCTTTAAAAAAAAAAGAAACCAGTGGCAAATAGAAATAAAAACTCAGAAGGAAAGATAACTTCGGGGTGCCGAAGTTTACATACTTTTTTCAATTACAGTATGGGTGCAAATAGAGTTCTAAATATTTTCTAAACTCCTGACCTAAGACGAAAATGGTGAGATGAATCCCTTTCGAATTTTGATGCTCTTTCGAATGAACTGTAGCATGTCCTCGCAGGAATCCTTAAAATGTCTTTTTGGGGAATATTTTTTTTCAATATTTTTGTTTATATCTCCTCGGTTTTTTTCAGATCAATTAAAATTTAATTTTTTTGTAAAACTACATTCAATTACCTTTCAAATGATATGCAATATGTGTAAAAAGGTCGAACAGGATACCGCCTAAATATATAGATGTATATTTTGAAATATGGTTTTCTTCATATAATTTGAGAGAGAGATATTGAATTATAAGTTGTATTTTCTGACTCGTCTGAATTTTATCTTTCGTTTGATATGCCATTTGTCCATATTGGTGCATTTTTTTAAAATGATGAAATTTGAAATTTTTCTTCAAAGTTAAGTTTGGGGTACAGCAGTTTTTTACATATATTTCACGAACCACTTCAGATACCAAAATTTTAATGGCATATCCTGACTCGCCTGAAAATTCCCTTTCGTTTGATATGTCGTTAGTCCTTGTCGGTCCTTTTCGTCCTGGTGAAAATAGCTAATTTTCCGCTTTTTTTACAGCATTTGTTTTTCATTGTTTTTTCCGTAGAAAGTGGTCGGATGTGGACAAGTGGCATATCAAACGAAAGAATATGTTCAGACGAGTCTGAGTATGTAGTTTATATTGCAGTATCTCAAGTGGCTCTCAAGATATATGTTAAAAACTGTTGTGCCTAAAAAAAATCCTTACAAGTGACTGCAAAATTTGATGAGTTTTTAAAACTGCACCAATATGGACAAATGGCATATCAAACGAAAGAGGACGTCGAGTAGAGTCAAGAAATGTAATTTGTT